>CM035836.1:87582313-87820829 GCA_020510985.1 Pholidichthys leucotaenia
TTTCTGATTAGTTTAAAGTTATCTTCATTGAAAAAAACAGTGCTTTTCTTTCAAAAATAAGGAAATTTCTAAGTGACCCCAAACTTATGAACGGTAGTGTATATATATAATTTTATTTATTTATTTTATTTTTTTTTTTGCGTTTGTGCAGTCCTAGAAAAGCACTGTGTCCATGAATGCAAACCTTGCATCTGTGCATTGTGGTGAGGAACATACTGGTGATATTTGATGCCACTGGCAACAATGGATACACCTGGATTGCAGGCTCTGACACACAAAAGGCACACAAAGGATTGCAGCTTTTGCTTCTGTTTTATTCATTGCATGTTTATACTTCTAGCTCTGCTAAATCAGCTGACCTGCAGCTCTCAATGCCCAAGCCTATTTGCTTTCTTTGGTTGAGTGGCAAATGCTGAGCAACGTTCATGAATGTTACGACTGTTGGGGTTTCGCCCGGGTTCGTTTTGCAACCTTTTACGAAACCCCTACAATCTCTTTATGACTGTTTCTCAGCATTTGTCGCTGATATGGGCTTTGGGAGAAAAATAAAACAAAAAACTGCTCAGCCAGTTACTAGTAGTATATACAGAGAAGTATGAGGGCCACATTGAAAATTAAAAAAAAAATAAATAAATAAAATAAAAAAATAAACTTTAGTGTTTTGAGAAAGAAGTCATTTTTTTTTTTAAAGAAAAACGTTGGGTATTTTCAGAAAAGTGTAAATGTGGAGTCTTTTATAGTACGAATTAAAATAGTACGAATTAAAACAATCAGATGCTTACATGGGCCATTAAGTTTAAATTGACCACAAGCAGAGGACATCTATCTGCTCTACTGTAGTTCTCACTACAGTTTGACCACTTCAGAAAAGATGGAGAGGAATCTGGATTCACCGCCAACGACCAACATATGCAAACATTCCTCACAGCACAAGTGCACATGATTTTTTTTACTCAAAATTCTGACTTTTTTCTCTTAATTTTTACTGTATCTTAAAATGCTCTCGACTTTTTTTCCTGGAAATTTTAACTTTATTCCCAGTGTTTCAACTTTTTTTCTCAAACTATTTGACTTTTCTCTCAAAATTTGGACTTTTTTCTTACAGTACTATTTCAACATTTTTTCAAAGTTTCAACTCATCAATTTTTTTTTTTTTTTTAGATTTAGTATACTTTATTGATCCCCAGAGGGGAAATTGAGGGTCATCCACCACCTGGATGGATGAAGCAGCCACGATACTGCGCTATCCCTCAACCATTCACACACACATTCACACCTAGGGCCACTTTTTAGAGTCTCCAATTAACCTAACCTGCAAGTTTTTTGGCATGTGGGAGGAAACTGGAGAAATCCCGGAGTAAACCCACGCAAACACGGGGAGAACATGCAAACTCCACACAGATCACTGTTGGTCGGGGGCTGGGATCGAACCCACGATCCTCCGGCCAAGGGTAAACTGTGCTGCCGCAGTGCTAACCATTGTGCCACTTCTTAGAATATTATTTCAACTTTTTTCTCAAAGTTTTGACTTTTTTCTCATGATACTATTTTGACCTTTGTAAGGAAATTTTGACATTTTCTCAAAACTAGGGATGGGTGATACCAGCATTTTTCCATTCGATACGATACCATTAATTTATCTGACTTTTTCTTCTATACTGATACCAGAAGTTTTTGTCCCTTAAAGGACAATCACATGACTGCAGTTTCATTAACAACTTTATTGCAAGGGCAATATGAAATATGAATTAAACTAATTAACATAAATAACTGAAAGAAATGCCTATAAAATGATAATAAAATAAAACAATGAGTAAAGCAAATAAAAGTGATTTTTTAATGAAAATAAAAGTAATAAAGACTTAAAATGAATTCAAAATTAATTCAATTTCTTGATTTGGTGAAGTCATCCAGGCGGGTAAGTGTGTTGCATGAAAGCTCAGTCAAGTCAACTGGATGCAAGTGTTTTTTACTTCTGAAATGTTTCTCCATTCATCCAAATTCTATGCTAATAAAAAGCAGCATATATGTATTTTTTTCACAGTGGATTTTTTTTTTAATTTTCTTTTATTATTTCTTTTATTTTTACACTATTATTTTGCAAACTTAAAAAGTGCCCATTTTGTTTATTTTCCAAAATTTTGCTGATTTTTTGAATGGTGTAACATTTCAGAAGTAATACTTCTGCTGCCTGCAAAGTGGCTGAGCTCACCCTTGGTCGGAGCCAGTGAGTGCTTAACTAAGGGTTCGCAGTGAGTCTTCAGCACTAAAATCTGATAGGATGCCATAATCATTTGACATGGAAGACCATCTCTAAAATATGCCTGGGCTGGTTTTTCACCGTTTTTCACACAAAAATTAAATTTATATGTGAAAATTTGATTAAATTGAAAATTAAAAATTAAAATTTAACTTTTTACCTCCGCCAAGGTGGTTATGTTTTCATCGGCGTTGGTTTGTCTGTCTGTCTGTCTGTCTGTCTGTTTGTTTGTTTGTTTGCTTGTTTGTTAGCAAGATAACTCAAAAAGTTATGGACGGATTTTCATGAAATTTTCACAGATTGTCATAAATGGGGTATCCTACAGATGATTACATTTTGGTGGTGATCCGGATCACCGTCTGGATCCAGGAATTTTTTAAAAGATTCTTTAACATTGACTCCAGATGGTTACTTATGTCATTTATCAATAATCCACTTTCTATTTGTCATTTATCAATAATCCACTTTCTATTTTTATTACCTCCGCCAAGGAGGTTATGTTTTCATCGGCGTTGGTTTGTCTGTCTGTTTGTTTGTTTGTTTGTTTGTTTGTTTGTTTGTTTGTTAGCAAGATAACTCAAAAGTTATGGACGGATTTTCATGAAATTTTCACAGATTGTCAGAAATGGGGTATCCTTCAGATGATTACGTTTTGGTGGTGATCCGGATCACCATCTGGATCCAGGACTTTTTTAAGTGATTCTTTAACATTGCGAGATAGGGCCATTTTCATTATTTGTGCATGTAAGTCTGCCAAATGTAGGATTAATATTTATATTATAAATAAATATTTATTATTAATATTTATCATTTAAAACACTGTATGGGGGGAACTGTGGTGCTTGGCGGATGGTCTGCGCTCTCCGACTGCTTTTCTAGTTTTAATTTAAATTTAAGAGACCACATAGTACAACAATTTTAAAATATTTGCATTGCCTCCTGTCTGCTTTAGAATTGATTTAATAGTCCTTTCACTAGTTTGTAAAGCTCTGAATGGTCTTGCTCCTGCCTATTTACAGCGGGGAAAACATATATTGATCACAGTGTGGGCGACACACATTGTGAGCTCACGTTTCCACAGAGACATGACTGCATGTGTATTGAGGGTGTCACGTCTGCAAGGACAGAGGACTCGAATCTGCAGAAGATAACAAGGAGGTGTGAGATTTGTCTCTTTGTCCCACAGAAGATGCCCCGGAGAGATTTCCGGTTCATCAGGAAATGAGAGACAATGGTGAAGATTCAAAGGGATGCTTTGTGACTGTATGTTTACTGAAAACACCATGTGACTTGAATTCTGATGCTGGAAACATATAAAAGGGTGCTGAGATATGATTCTTTCTCTTTTCTGCTTTGAGAATGCTAGAAGCTGTGTTCTGTCAATAAAGCTGGTTTACGACTAAACTCAGCCTCGTCATTTGAGCACATCTTCTACACTGGTGACCTACGACGAGAAATGAGCAGAGAGAATTCTCCCGAGTGGGGCTCGGCGGAAGCCGGCCTGATGGCCGCCTCCACGATCCGGCTGCCCGATTTCTGGCAGCACAGCCCGCGCTCATGGTTTAGCGCAGTCGAGGCGCAGTTCAATCTCCGGAGAATCTCCAACGACGACACAAGATTCTACCACGTGGTAGTGAAGCTGGACAGCAACACGGTCCAGAGAGTGGAGGATCCGGTTAATCATCCACCAGACAGCGACAAGTACAGCGCATTGAAGGACGCGCTGATCAGCCATTTCACCCCTTCAGACCAACAACGAGCAGAGGGACTCCTGACGTTGACGGAGTCAGAAAACGATAGACCTGCGTACCTGATGGTGAATATGCTGAAGGTCAAAGACTCTGAGGATGGCGAATTCATTTTCGCCCACCTTTTCCTTCGAACCCTGCCGCCAGCAGTGAGAGTGGCCCTGGCAGAGTCGCCCCGATTGGCCAGGCGAGACTACCATGGGTTGAGCAAAGAGGCGCAGCGGTTGGTCGACGCCCACAAGCGGAATGCAGTTTCGCCCGCGGCGGCTAGCCCAGGAACGGCGTCCGGAGGCAGCGCAGGTCCAGCGGCCGCGGCGCCAGACGCACCAACGACGGCGGCGACGGGAGCCAGACGACGCGGAGCGGAGGACGGCCCGTGCTTCTACCACCGCCGTTTTGCAGAGAGAGCGCACAGGTGCGTCCCACCGTGCAACTTTAAGCGCCAGGGAAACGCCAAGACCAAGGGCCGGTAGCAGCTGCGACCCTCGGCAACGAGAACAGGCTGCTTTACCTGACGGATGCACGCTCGGGGAAACAGTTCCTCGTGGACACGGGCTCTCAGCTGAGTTTCGTCACACCCACCTACGCAGAACGGCTGATGCCTACTAAAGCTCCCTGGGTGTCAGTGTCAGCAGTGAACGGCTCCACGATTAAAACGTTCGGTGAGAGGACCATGCTTCTGTCCTTACAGAGCCGTTCATTTGAGTGGACATTTATTGTAGCAGCAGTCAGTTTCAACATGTTAGGGGCTGATTTTTTGTGCTCACATGGTTTATTGGTTGAACTTGCTAATAGACGTCTGATTAATGTTCTGTCCTTTCATTCTATTCCCTGCACAGCTCGGGTGGCCCCGCCGACTGCACATGCCAGCGTCTCAGCTGCGGGTGGTAAGTTTCACACATTGCTTGCTCAGTTCCCAGCACTCACAGTCCTCACGTTTTCGGCAACGGTGGCTAAACATGGGGTGGAGCATGTCATAACAACCACCGGCCCTCCCGTTTTTGCAAAAGCTCGGCGCTTGGACCCAGCTAAACTGGCCATCGCGCGCGAGGAGTTCACTAATCTGGAAAAACTGGGCATTGTTAGACGCTCCAAGAGCTCTTGGGCTTCGCCGTTACACATGGTCCCAAAGGCTGACGGCTCATGGCGACCTTGTGGCGATTTCCGCAGTTTGAACAACGTTTCAGCTCATGACCGCTACCCGATCCCGCACATTCAGGATTTTTCTGTTCATTTGGCAGGGGCGCGCATTTTTTCTAAAATAGACTTGGTGCGCGGTTACCACCAGGTTCCAGTGCACGCGCAAGATGTACCCAAAACAGCGGTCATAACTCCTTTCGGCCTTTTTGAATTTTTGCGCATGCCTTTTGGCCTCAAGGGGGCCGCGCAGACTTTCCAACGCATGATGGATGCAGTTTTACGCGACCTTCCTTTCGTGTTCGTTTATTTGGACGATATTTTGGTAGCCAGCGCGTCCGAGGGCGAGCACAAAAAACACCTCACAGCAGTTTTTTGGAGGCTGGCAGAGCACGGGTTAATAGTTAACCCAGCGAAGTGCCAGTTTGGGGTGGCGCAGATTGATTTTTTGGGACATCGCGTTTCGGCAGAAGGAGCGGTTCCTCTTCCAAATAAAGTGCGTGCCATAACGGATTTTCCGCAACCTCAAACGGTCACGGCGCTTCAGGAGTATCTAGGGATGGTTAATTTTTACAACCGGTTCCTCCCAAGCGCAGCACGGCTCATGCAGCCATTGTACACCGTGTTAAAAAAACAAAAGCCTGCAAATAAAGTTGAATGGTCTCCGGAGCAGGAGCGCGCTTTCGCCCAGGTCAAATCAGCCCTGGCAAACGCAGTTTTGTTAGCGCACCCAGTTCCAACGGCCCGCATGGCGCTCACCACTGACGCTTCCGATGTAGCGGTGGGGGCGGTAGTTGAACAGTTTGTGGCAGGTACCTGGCAACCCCTGGCGTTTTTCAGCAGGACTTTGCACGATAGTGAGCGTAAATACAGTGCGTTTGACAGGGAGCTTTTGGCCCTACACTTGGCCATCCGTCATTTTCAGTTCTGGTTAGAGGGGCAACGTTTCACCGCGTTTGTGGATCATAAACCGCTAACGTTTGCGATGGCCAAAATTTCAGAACCCTGGTCAGGCCGGCAACAAAGGCAACTAGCCGCAATATCGGAGTTCACTACTGATATTCAGCATGTCGCAGGTAAACACAATGTTGTGGCAGACTGCCTCTCGCGCGCGGTAGCACCACCAAGCCCCATAGGGGCAGACTCTGTAGCCGTGGCCGCGGGCCCGGGCAGCGACGCGGGAGTGCGCGCAGCCCCGGTCTGTGTTGGGTTAGATTATGCAGCCATGGCTGCGGAGCAGGTTAACGACGCGGACGTGCGCGCGCTCCAGTCTGGACCAACAGGGTTAAGGCTGGAGCACAGGGAGCAACAAAGTGGTATGCTCCCACTAATCTGCGATGTCTCCACGGGACGGCCCTGCCCCGTGGTGCCAGCCGCGTGGCGTCGCCGCGTTTTTGACTCGGTCCATTCTCTCGCGCACCCGGGGGTGCGCGCATCGATTAAGTTAGTGGGGGAGAAATTTGTTTGGCCCGGGTTGCACAAACAGGTCAAGGAATGGGCGGCAGCCTGCGTAGCATGTCAGCGAGCCAAAATACACAGACACACTAAGGCCCCGTTGGAACCTTTTCACATCCCCGCTAAGCGTTTTGATCACGTGCATGTTGACTTGGTAGGCCCGCTTCCATTATCACATGGGCACACACATCTTTTGACAATGGTGGATCGCACCACGCGTTGGCCAGAGGCGATTCCTCTGACATCAACCACAGCGGAAGAAGTTGCGCGAGCATTTTTAGCAGCGTGGGTTGCGCGTTTCGGTGTACCGTCGGACATAACGTCCGACAGGGGTCCCCAATTTATTTCCGAACTATGGTCATCGATGGCCCGCAGCTTGGGGGTGAAGATTCATCACACTACCGCGTATAACCCCCAGGCTAATGGTTTATGCGAACGCTTTCACAGGTCATTAAAAGCAGCCCTCAGAGCGTCGCTGACGGATTCAAATTGGATGGACAAACTTCCATGGGTTTTATTGGGTTTGCGTTCTGCACCTAAGGAAGATTTGCATGCTTCCCCGGCTGAATTAGTTTTTGCACAACCTCTCCGTTTGCCGGGGGAGTTTCTCCCTGATAATCCCGCACCAAATGGCCCCCCTGCTCAGCCGTGGCAGAGCGACTCGGGAGCGAACACGCTCCCTGGCCCGGCCCATCGCAGTTTACCACACATTTTTGTGCCAAAGGCTTTAAAAAATGCAGAGTTTGTTTTTGTTAAACATGATGCTCAGCATCCAAGTTTGCGGCCGTTTTATGACGGACTGTTCCGAGTGCTGGAGACCGGGCAGAAGCATTTTCTGCTGGATTTAGGGGGCAGAAGGGAGTTGATTTGCATAAACAGGCTCAAACCCGCCTTTGTTTTGGCTGATGAGGAAGTGCAGCTCGCGAGGCCCCCCCGCCGTGGCAGGCCGCCGAGAGGACATTCTCCAAAATCTTCACAGAAAGGTGCTAACAGCTTTAATCCACAGGTGCAGAGAGATGTTGCAGGTGCAGCCAAGCCAGGTTGCAGCAGATTCGGCAGAAAGTTAAAACCTAGGCAGTTGGTGGATTGATTAGCGATGTGTGGACTGTTTTGTGTTTTTCTTTATTTTTATGCCATGCAGGTTTTGCCTTACTAGACGTTTGGGGGGGGTAGTGTGGGCGACACACATTGTGAGCTCACGTTTCCACAGAGACATGACTGCATGTGTATTGAGGGTGTCATGTCTGCAAGGACAGAGGACTCGAATCTGCAGAAGATAACAAGGAGGTGTGAGATTTGTCTCTTTGTCCCACAGAAGATGCCCCGGAGAGATTTCCGGTTCATCAGGAAATGAGAGACAATGGTGAAGATTCAAAGGGATGCTTTGTGACTGTATGTTTACTGAAAACACCATGTGACTTGAATTCTGATGCTGGAAACATATAAAAGGGTGCTGAGATATGATTCTTTCTCTTTCCTGCTTTGAGAATGCTAGAAGCTGTGTTCTGTCAATAAAGCTGGTTTACGACTAAACTCAGCCTCGTCATTTGAGCACATCTTCCACAACATCAACATTTTTCTCATTAAACATATTTCCGATGGAGCCATTGAACTGAGAACTGAGATTTTCACTAGATATCAGTAACAATCCAAGTAATCCATATATACAAAGAAATCAAGGCAAATGTGTTCACAATAAAAGTTATATTTAATATAGTGGAATGACATAGGCATAGGTATTGAGCACATGAAGAAAAAGCAGTGCAAAAAGGCATAGAAAGCCAAGAAACCAGCTGAATTCCATGAGAATTTAGGAAGCCATCCTCATCTCCTATCAGTGCAAATTAAATTGAGCTGGTTAAGTCCTCACTGTGAATATCAGACTGTCACACGACAAAGAACTCATGATGGGTAGAGGCAAAGAGCTCTATCTAGCCCTTCAGTGCCTTATTGTTGCAAAACATAATGATGGCATTGGTTACAGGCACATTTCTAAACTGCTGAATGTTCCAGTGAACACTGTTGAAGCCATCATTCGGAAGTGGAAAGAACATCATTTTACCATAAATGCATACCTGCCAGCTTTTAAAACCTGAAAAGCCTAGTAGCTAGCCAGGGTCCAGGGGCCGCAGGCCCCGGTAGGTCCAGGATAATGTCCAGGTGGGGGGTTCAGGGGGGCGAAGCCCCCCGACGCCGAACAAATATTAGCATTAAATCAAGTTAAAATGTTACTAACAACTTCATATTTCTTCAATAATCATGTTTTTATTTTTCTTACGAAGAACGTAGAAAGTTTGCCGCTGGTGTCACTGGCATTGGCATTCGACTTGCGTTTTTTCATTCCCACGTGGTCTTTCACATAGCTGATTCCTCCATGTCCGATTGAAAAATCTTGTCTACACAAAGTGCAGTTGGTGTAATTTTCACCCTTTCTTGAGCAAATAATAATTCCTGGAAATGCTTTGGAGTATTCCTCATGAAAAGACTGTAATTTTCATTTGGGTTTCACGCTCATTTGTGATTTTCTCCGGCAGATTCCATGATGAAAACATATACAATGCTGACCTAATTCCTTCACGATTCCAAATGGAAACAATGGCTCCAGGGATGTGATTTGGGGTTGGGGAAATTATATGAAAATTTAGCAGGGGGTCTGGGGGACACAGTCCCCCAGTCGGGTCTGGGGCAGAGCCTTGGGGGGGGGGGGGGCAAGGGGGGCAAAGCCCCCTGAAACTCCTGGGTTTTTATGATTTTTAAGTACCAGAAAGGTGCTTAAATGACATAAAACAAACAGCTGAATGCCACTTATTACTGTATAATATTGACTTATGTTCCAAGAAGATAGCATTCCTAAAATATTCCAACAAGCATTATCCATCACATGCTTTAACACTTGATCAAATCAAAATCAGTTAATTTTATCTATTCCATAATAGAAATAAAATTCCAACATACCATTACATTTTATAATTTCAGCATTCATTTCAGATCACCAGTTTCAATCTCCATTGAGTCTTGAGCAGTTCATTTTGCACAATCACTGATGGAGCTAAGTCTTAGAAATATTCAAAAGTTATGAGTCAATGTCCACTGTGCACTGTCAATTTCAAACTGTTTGGAATCATAAAAGTAATCTAACTAAATTGTTTTGCTATTTTTTTCTCCTCAACATTAATGTCAGGGCACTGCAGGAGTTTTGGGGGATGGTTAACTTTTATAACCGTTTTCTCCCCCGCGCAGTCCAGCTCATACAGCCGTTGTACGCTGCACTCAAGAAACGGAAACCGGCGGACAGAGTCGACTGGACTCCTGAGCGGGAGCAGGCGTTCTGAGGTTAAAACAGCTCTGGCGAATGCTGCCCTGCTGGCGCACCAAGACCTGGTGACTCGGATAGCGCTCACTACCTTCGTGGAGCAACGCGTCGCCAGTTCTTGGCAGCTGCTCACCTTTTTTAGCAGATCTTTGCACGACAGTGAGCGTAAATACAGCGTGTTCAACAGAGAGTTACTGGCTCTCCACCTGGCCATACGCCACTTCCAGTTCTGGCTGGAAGGGCGCACCTTAGGCTCAGACCTCTCGCACATGCGCAATACATCTACAGGAAGCAGTGCCGATTGCCTTTGTTCTAAATTTAGATACGATTCCTAGCGATCTCGTGTTTGGAATTGCTTTCGTGTTTTTTTTAAGATTTAAAATTTTTGACTGAATTTTTAGTGAAAAACCGTAATTTTGATAAATAAAGCTGTAACCCGGAATGGGGTCTTGAAAACCGGAACGATTACGGCAAAACCGGAGTAGTTGGCAGGTATGTAAATGGCCATGACCAGGAGCTCCTCGCAGGATTTCTGACAGAAGATTCAAACGAAGTATAAAAGAGTTATCCAAGAGCAAAAGACCACTTGTGGAGAGCTCCAGAAAGACCTGGAGTTAGCAGGCACTGCTGTTTCAAAGAAAACAATAAGTAATGCACTCAACAGACATGGGCTCTAAGCCCACTCACCTTGCAAGACTCCATTGCTGAAGAAAAAGCATTTTGAAGCTCATTTAAAGTTTGCTGCACAACATTTGGGCAAGACAGAAAAAATACTTGACCTTTTGTATACCACAACACACAGTATATTTGGAGGAGAAATGGCACTGCACATCTCATCATTGTGTGGGGGTGTTTTTCAGAACATGGCACAGGCAGACTCCATATAATTGAAGGAAAGATGAATGGACAAATGTAGAGGCACCCTTGAGAAGAACCTCTTGTCATCTGCAAAGATTTTGAAGATGAAACGAGGGTAGACATCTCAGCAAGACAATGATCCCAAACACACAGCCAAGGAAACTCTCAACTGGCTCCAGAGAAGGAAAATAAAGCTGCTAGAATGGTCCAGTAAGTCACCTGACCTGAATCCAATTGAAAATCTGTGGAACAAACTGAAGATCAGAGTTCACAGAAAAAATCCACGCAACCTTCAAGATTTGAAGACAGTTTGTGTGGAAGAATGAACTAAAATAACTCCTGTGCAATGCCTGCACCTAGTTTCTCCATACAGGTGGTGTCTGGAAGCTGTTAATACCAAGAAAGTTTTTTCTACTAAATATTAAATGAATTTTACCAAGCGTGCTTAATACTTACTCCCTGTGTCATTCTACTTCACTCAATATACAGTGGTGTGAAAAAGTGTTTGCACCCTTCCTGATTTCTCATTTTTCCTATGTCACACTTAAATGTTTCAGATCATCAAACAAATTGAAATATATTGCTCAAAAAAAATAAAGGGAACACTTTGAAAACACATCAGATTTTAATGGGAAAAAATAAGCTGGATATCGAAATTGTGGCAGGCTAGTCCAGTTTACTCAGATTATCTGAGTAGCCTGCCACAATTTCGATATCCAGCTTATTTTTTCCCATTAAAATCTGATGTGTTTTCAAAGTGTTCACTTTATTTTTTTGAGCAGTATATTAGACAAAGATAACATAAGTACACACAAAATGCAGTTTTTCAATGAAGGTGTTTATTATTAAGGGAAAAAAGATCCAAACCTACATGGGCCTGAGTGAAAACGTGATTGCTCCCTAAACCTAATAACTGTTTGGGCCACCCTGAGCAGCAACAACTGCAATCAAGCATTTGCGATAAGTGGCAATGAGTTTTTCACAGCGCTGTGGAGGAATTTTGGCCAACTCGTAGTATTTGCAGAATTGTTGTAATTCAGCCACATTGGAGAGTTTTTGAGCATGAACCACTTCTTAAGCTCATGCCACAGCATCTCAGTTCGATTCAAGTAAGGAATTTGACTAGGCCTCTCCAAAGTCTTCATTTTGTTTTCTTAAGCCATTCAGAGGTGGACTTGCTGGTGTGTTTTGGATCATTGTCCTGCACGGTGGCGCAGTGGTTAGCACCGCGGCAGCACAGTTTACCCTCGGCCGGGGGATCGCGGGGATCATGAGATCGTGGGTTCAATCCCTGCCCCCGGCCAACAGTGATCTGTGTGGAGTTTGCATGTTCGCCCCGTGTTTGCCTGGGTTTACTCCGGGATTTCTCCGGTTTCCTCCCACATGCCAAAAACATGCAGGTTAGGGAGTTAAGGGGCGCTTGCGCACGCAGCAACCGGCAGCTGGTGGCTTGTCACCGGACTGCAGAACAAATCTACCTACGGGTACAAAATAAGTCCAAAAAAAAAAAAATGTCCTGCTGCAGAACCCAAGTGGGTTTTGTCTTGGAACTCTGCCATGCAGGCCATTTTTGCCATGTCTCTTTCTTATGGTGGAGTTATGAACACTGACCTTAACTGAGGCAACTGAGGCCTGCACTGGGGACAGCAGTGGCTCAGGAGGTAGAGCAGGTCGTCCAATAACCACATGGTTGATGGTTTAAATCCCGCTCTCCCCAGATATCCTGCTGTTGTGTCCCTGGGCAAGACACTTCACCCCAATTGCTCCTGGTGGGTCTGGAAGCACCATGTGAGGCAGCATGCCACCATCAGTGTGTGAATGTGTGTATGAATGGGTGGATAGCAGGATCTGTAAAGCGCTTTGGTCATCAAGAGATGAGAATAAAAGCGCTATATAAGTGAGTGCCATTTACCATTTGCAGTTCTTTGGATGTTGTTGTGGGGTCTTTTGTGACCTCTTGGATGAGTCATCACTGCGCTCTTGGGGTAATTTTGGTCGGCTGGCAAATCCTAGATAAGTTCACCACCGTTCCATGTTTCCATCATTTGTGGATAATGGCTCTCACTGTGGTACGCTGGAGTCCCAAAGCTTTAGAAATCACTTTATAACCTTTTCCAGACTGATTGAGCTCAATAACTCTTTTTCTCATTTGTTCTTGAATTTGTTTGGATCGTAGCATGATGCCTAGCTTTTGAGGATCTTTTGGTCTACTTCACTTTGTCAGGCAGGTCTGATTTATTGTAAGTGATTTCTTGATTGAGACCAGGTGTGGCTGTAATCAGACCTGGGTGTGGCTGCAGAAATTTAAATCAGCTTTTCAAAGATGTCATAAACAACAGTTAATTTATGTTTTAACAGGATGGCAATCACTTTTTCACACAGGGCTATGTTTGGATTTTTTTTACCCTTAATAATAAACACCTTCCTTTAAAAACTGCATTTTGTGTTTACTTTTGTTATTTTTGTCTAGTAAAGTAAGTGTAAATTTTGATCATCTCAAACATTTAAGTGTGACAAACACATAAAAAAATTAGAAATCAGGAAGTGAGCGAACACTTTTTTCACACCACTGTAACTTGTTTTGTCCTGGGCACGACGTTAAACTACATCCGGCAGCAAGGCCCCAGTCCAGGAGTTCTGGGGTTCTGAGGAGAATGTCACTACCTCTTAATTGCTGCTGTGCTGGGTCACCCTTGGGCAAGGTGTAGCACCCAATAGCCTCCCATACTGGGTTACGTACAAGCCACCAACAGTGTGCCAGGCAGATGATGTCAAGTAAGACTGCACCTGTTTGACACGGCGGACGAGTGCAACGCTTAGCGGGCAAGCGGTAAAGGTAGGCCTTGACATACCAAACACCCAGCAGCCCGCTGCAACTGCCTTCTACTGAAGCTGCACGTCTCAATCCCTTAAGCTGCAGTGAATTGGCTGGCAGTCAAGTGAGTGTGCGTGTCCCCTTGTGCAGCCACAACCACCTTAAACAACTTCATCAGCGAATGGCTTGTTCCTTTTCCAAAGTCCAATGGCGAAGGAAGTGCGGGTGACGGAGGTAGGCCTGGAAAGCTGGAAGCCCCTAGTCCGCACCCGCACATTGGCGGCAGATCTAAGATGGTCGCTCCCTGCTGAACAGCCGTGACGGCAGGGCTTCGGCAGCTGGATCTGTGACTGGGCTGGCCTTTTTAGGATCACCACAGCCCACCCTACTTGGGGAGACCCCTAGAAAAGGTGGGGTAAACATCGGACACGGTATTTCAGTCTGGCCAGTTCACCGCAGCTGGCGGACTTCCCATCTCTGTGGTCGAAAATCAAAGAAAATACTCTGCTCTCTCAAGAGGGCTCTAACTCTCAGGACCTGGAATATACGCACACTCCTCGACAAAAGCAACACAGAAAGACCAGAATGCCGAACAGCACTCGTCTGCAAGGAGCTTGACTGATTCAACATCGACGTGGCAGCTCTTAGTGAGACAAGATTCCCAGATGAAGGTAACATCGAAGAAGCAGGGTCAAACTACACCATTTTCTGGAAAGGGAAAAGTGCTGAAGAACCACATATTCACGGAGTTGGCTTTGCTATAAGATCAAAACAAGTTGACCAACACAACCTCGTCCCTACGGCCATCAGTGAACGCATGATGAAAGTCAGAATCCCTCTTGTCCAAAACAGATTTCTCACCTTGATATCTGTGTATGCTCCAACGCTCACCTCAGAGGATGATGAAAAAGCCTCCTTTTACGACCTGCTTAACCGTACCATCCAAAGTGTCCCAAGACAGGACAAATTTGTCATCCTGGGTGACTTTAATGCCAGAGTAGGCAGAGATCACAATCTCTGGAAAGGCGTCCTCGGACATCATGGAATTGGAAACTGCAACTCCATTGGCCAACTCCTCCTTGGCCTTTGTGCTGAACATGAACTGGTCATCACCAACTCCCTCTTCCAGCTACCATCTCGTCAAAAAACAACCTGGAAACACCCAAGATCTAAACACTGGCATATCCTTGACTACACTCTAACTAGAGCCAGAGACAAAAGAGATGTGCACATCACTTGTTCCATGCCTGGTGCAGATGACTGTTGGACAGACCACAGATTGCTTATCTCACGACTCCAAATCAAAGTCCGTCGTCCACCAAAACGGACCTCATCAACCGCTCCTCATCATCGCTTTGACTGTGCAAAACTACGCAATCCACAAACTTCTCAAGACTTCAAGGAAGCCGTAGAAAAGAACATTGCAGATCTTCCAGAACCACCACAGGTGGAAGATAACTGGTCCACCCTTCGTGACGCAGTGCTTGACGCTGCAGAAAAGACAATAGGTTTCTCTCAGAAGAAGACCCAAGACTGGTTTGATGAAAATGACGAAGTCATCACAAACCTTGTTGAAGCTAAACGTCAGGCAAGGCTTACTTTTGAAAACCAGCCATCCACACAGAACAAGCAAAAATATAAACAAGCACTTGCAAACTGTCAGAGAGAAATTTGCGCTGCTCAGAACAACTGGTGGCAACAGAAATCGGAGGAGATCCAAAGATTTGCAGACCAACGTGACATGCGTTGCTTTTATGTCGCAACAAAGGAAATCCTCGGCCCAACAAGGTCAACTGCCTGCAGTCTGAAGGATGCAGATGGCTCCATTGTCATCAATGACACCCAGAGAATTTTAGACCGATGGAGATCCCACTTTGAAAGCCTTCTCAATGATCATTCGCGCACACCAGACAACCTTCTCTGTAAAACGCCACAACATCCTGTTCGCTACTGGATGTCTCTTCCACCCTCCTCTGAGGAAATGAACAAAGCCATCAAGTACATGAAACCAGGCAAGGCACCGGGACCAGACAACATCCCACTAGAACTAATCACTCATGGTGACCCGGAATTTAAGAACCGACTGCTGAACCTCATCCTAAAAATCTGGGAAACAAAGACAGTCCCTAGTGACTTCTGTGATGCAAATATTATCACTATCTTCAAAAAGGGAGATTGAGAAAACTGTGGAAACTACCATGGCATCTCACTGCTAAGCATAGCAAGTAAGATCTTTGCACGCATCCTCCTCAACTGCCTCCTTGTCATTGCAGAAGAAATACTTCCTGAATCACAGTGCAGTTTCCGACCTTCTCGCGGGCAATGGACGTGATCTTCTGTGCCCGACAACTGCAGGAGAAATGTCAAGAACAGCAACAGCCACTTATGCTCATCTTCTGGGACCTAAAGAAAGTCTTCGACAAGGTCCCATGGCTGGCTATGTGGGCAGTCTTGGCAAGATTTGGCTGCCCAGATGACTTCATTATGCTGATCCGCTCACTTCATGATGGAATGGTGGGCAGAGTATGCCATCAAAAAGCTCTCTCTGACCCTTTTCCCATAACAGGAGGACTCAAGCAAGGCTGTGTTCTAGCCCCAACCTGCTTCTCAATGTACCTGGCGGCAATGCTCAATAAAATCCCACCAGACACCCCTTCCATTGATGTACGATATCGTATGGATGGAGGGCTCTTCAATCTCAGTCGACTCCGAGCAAAAACAAGAACGTTAACCACCACAGTCCACGTGCTGCAATATGCAGATGACAACGCTACCCCTAGCTTAACTGCTGAAGATCTACAGAGGACGGCTGACCTCTACAATAATGCTTATGAGCGTTTTGGAATGGAGGTGAATACTGACAAGACCAAAGCCCTCATCCAACCACCCCCAGGCTACATGCTCCCTGACACAATCATCACTAGTGATGAAAAGCCTCTGGAAAAAGCGGACCATTTCTGTTATCTAGGAAGCATTCTATCAAAGACACCTACATGCGATCAGGATGTGGAGAATCGCATTAGGGCAGCTCATTCCGCTTTTGGACATCTTAATTGTCGAGTCTTCAACAACCACGCACTGACTATCAAAACAAAGATCATGGTTTTCAGGGCTGTAGTTCTGTCTACCCTTCTCTACGCCTGCAAGACCTGGACTCTCTACCATCGCCAAATCAAACGTCTTGAGCACTTCCAACAGCTGAAGCTTAGACAAATCCTTAAAACCAAATGGATAGACCGGGTAACAAACACCGAAGTTCTCGCCCGCGCTGCACTACCTAGTGTTGAAGCTACCATTATTCAGCACCGTCTCCGCTGGGCAGGCCATGTCCAATGAATGGATTCAAAACGTCTACCAAAAATTCTGCTCTATGGAGAACTCACCTCAGGAACAAGACTACTAGGCAGACCAAAACTGTGCTATAAAGACCAACTAAAGTCCACCTTGGCCCAAACCAACATCCACAGATGGGAACACCTAGCAAAGGAGAGAATGGTATGGAGAGAAGCTATCCGCAATGGCACTATAGCCTTTGAGAAAAACAGATGTGCATTTGAGGAGGAGAAGCGAAGAAGAAGGAAGGAGCGCTCGCAGCAGCTGCGGCCTCCACCATCACTTCCCTGCGGTCTCTACCCACGCCTCTTCCATCACCGGCTCGGGCTACAGAGCCACATCTGTCACAAGCACAAGTGATTTCTGGAACGGGAGCAACCCTATGCTTGGACACGAGCAGGAGCCGCCGCCGCCGAACTTGTTTTGTGAACATAGTTGCCTTGATTTCTTTGTATGTATGGATTACTTTTGTTCTTACTGATATCTAGTGAAAATCTCAAGTCAATGGCTTCATCAGAAATATTTTTAATGAGAAAAATGTTGACGTGTTCAATACTTATTTTCCCCGCACCATCAGAATTGGTTTTATTCTATGCACCTCTGCAGGGCTCTCAGGTCTGCAGGAAGTGGCCTTGTAATCATCCCTAAAGTTAAGACCAAAACCCACAGTGAGGCATCTTTTAGTTATTACGGTCCCCTGGAACCCCCTTCCTGAGGACCTGAAGGCAGCTGAGAATGTTGATATTTTTAAACACAGTCCGAAGACCAACCTTTTTAAACAGGTTTTTAATCGAATTTTAATTATTTTATCCATTTTACTGTATTTAAGATCTTAGCATATTTTATCATTTTATTTTATTTTAGTGTGCTATCAGAATATACTTTATTTAATTTTATTTTTATTTAAACTCTGGCTTTGGTGTTCCCTCAATGCAAATTTCAGATTTATGATAGTGTCGTCCTCACCTCCTGTTTTATCCATGTCCTGTTTTATTCTGTACTTTGTTTTTAATGTGAAAGTTTTAAATTACTTCTCTGCATCCATAAGTGTGAGTAGATGTGTGTGTGTAGGTGTGTGTGTGTGGATGGCGATGTGGCCTGGGTGGGTCTGGGGTCTCAGAAGTGAAAACAAATTGCACGTTTTACATTAAAACGGTGGTATTGCAATCTTTTAAAAAAAGTATTGACTCCAAAATATCCACCACCTTGTATCAAAGTATTAATACTACAGTATCAATGCACTCATGTCTACTCAAAATGCTTGACTTTTTTCCTCGAAATTTTGACTTTTTTTTCCTCAAACTTTCAACTTTTTTTCCTCAAGATATCTATTTTGACTTTTTTGTTTCCAAAATTTTGACTTTTTTCTCAAAATTTTGTCTTTTTTCTCAAAATTACTAACTGTCCCAGTCAGCGTATGGCAACATAACCCCTAGTGGTCAAGAGTGGTAATGATTTTTTTGTCAAGAAAATAATTCAGATTTCTGAGGCTATAACTTGAAAGTTGCAAGAGATATTGGCTTACTGACAATTAGAATCAGAATCAGAATCAGAATCAGGTTTATTGCCATTGTTCATGTAGTACACAAACTAGGAATTTGTCTCGGTACAATGCTGCAACATTAAACATGATAAGATAAGAGAAATAAACTATACATGTAATAAAGTGTAGGATAAGATTAAGTGATACTGGTCAACAGTTAAAATATATATTAGCCAGCAGCAGATACTGTGGAGAACTATATAGTGCAGTCGGTAATGCAGGAAGAAAACAGTGATGATTGACATGAGTCTGGTTGAGCTGCTGTACATGGTGCACGAGAGTCACTTAGTGTTCAGCAGTCTAATGGCAGAGGGGAAGAAGCTGTTCATGTGACGGGAGGTTTTAGTCTGGATGGACCGAAGTCTTCTACCAGAGGGGAGGGGGGCAAACAGTACATGACCAGGGTGTGAGGGATCGGCTATGATCCGGCCAGCACGCCTCCGGGTCCTGGAGATGTACAGATCCTGGAGAGATGGGAGCTTGCAGCCGATCACCTTCTCAGCAGTGCGCACGACGCGCTGCAGCCTTAGTCTGTCCCTGGCAGTGGCTCCTGCGTACCACACGGTTATGGAGGTGGTGAGGATGGACTCGATGATGGCTGTGTAGAACTGCACTAACATCTTGGTGGGTAGCTTGAGCTTCCTCAGCTGCCGCAGGAAGAACATCCTCTGCTGGGCTTTTTTGATGAGTGAGCTGATGGTCAGCTCCCATTTGAGGTCCCTGGTGATGGTAGTGCCTAGGAAGCGGAAGGAATCAGCAGTGGTGATGGGAGAGCCTGAGAGGGTGAGGGGGGGCAGAGGAGTAGTGACTTTCCTGAAGTCTACAATCATCTCCACTGTCTTCAGAGCGTTCAGCTGCAGGTTGTTATTGCTGCACCAGGACGCCAGCTGGGCCACCTCTCTCCTGTAGGCGGACTCGTCGCCGTTGGAGATGAGCCCGATGAGGGTGGTGTCGTCCGCAAACTTGATCAACTTGACAGACTGGTGGCTGGAGGTGCAGGAGTTGGTGTAAAGGGAGAAGAGTAGGGGGGAAAGTACACAGCCCTGGGGTGATCCGGTGCTGATGCTAGTATAGTCTGAGACAGTCTTTCCCAGCCGCACATGCTGCCTCCGGTCCGTCAGGAAGTCGATGATCCACCTGCAGAGGGAGTCAGGCACGTTGAGCAGGGACAGCTTGTCCCGGAGCAGAGCGGGGCGGATGGTGTTGAATGCAGAGCTGAAGTCCACAAACAGGATCCTGGCGTAGGTTCCCGGGGAGTCCAGGTGCTGCAGGATGGAGTGGAGGGCCAGGTTGACTGCATCGTCTACAGACCTGTTGGCTCGGTAGGCAAACTGCAGCGGGTCCAGGAGAGGGGTGGTGATGGACTTGAGGTGGGACAGGACCAGGCGCTCAAAGGACTTCATGGCTACAGAGGTGAGCGCTACAGGTCTGTAGTCATTAAGTCCAGTGATCCGTGGCTTCTTGGGGACAGGGATGATGGTGGAGGATTTGAGGCAGGACGGCACGTGGCATAACTTAAGGAGGCAGGACGGCACGTGGCATAACTTAAGGAAAGATGTAGAAGATGATCCAAAGTTTCAGATAGGACTAAATTTACACATCTAATTTGCATAATGTTGCGGCAGCTATATAAATTACATAACTCAGTCAAAACTGGACTTTAGACATATATACACAAAGAATGGTTCTTTTCTTTACACCATTTTTTCTACTGGGGTATGTTTTTATCTGGGCAGCATGGTGGTGCAGTGGTTAGCACTGTTGCCTTACAGCTAGAAGGTTCCTGGTTTGAATCCCCAGGCTGGCAGGGGTTGGAACCTTTCTGTGTGGAGTTTGCATGTTCTCCCTGTGCTGCGTGAGTTTACTCCGGGGGCTCCGGTTTCCTCCAACAATCCAAAGACATGCATGTTAGGTTAATTGGTTGCTCAAAATTGTTCCTAGATATCTGTTTCCTATAGGCCCTTAGAATAGAGGGTTAGTACTAGTGAAAGCGCTTTGAGTGGTATAATATAATTAATATAATAATAATGAGGATTTCTTCTTCTTTGCTGTATTCTGTGTCAGCCATGATTCCTCCAACACGTGCCTGCCACCTTCTGAACTGGCGGATTACTACAAATCAGTGCAAATCCTCAGTACAGCCTGGGACGTCAGAGTGAGTTGACAGGCGCAGTTGCTGTGCTGTGCCACTGGGGGTGCACGACCTGTCCATGAAATTTGGCCAGTTAAAAGGTTAAGACTTTTTTCAAAGCTCTGAATTTTCTTGAAATTTCAACAAAATTCTCAAAATACTAATTCCACTTTTTTTAATCTAAATATTATTTCCACTTTTTTTCTGTTTCAAGTCTTTTCTCAAAATTTTCAAATTATTCTCAAAATACTTTTTTTTCTTGAAATTTTGATTTTTTTTCTCAAAAGTTCAACTTTTTTCTCAAAATAGTATTTTGACTTTTTTCAAAGTTTTGACATTTTTCGTAATTTTTTTTCTCTAAATATTATTTCAACTTCTTTTCTCAAAATTTTGACATTTGTTTAAAAATACTATTTTGACTTTTTTCTCACAATTTCGACTTTATTCCCAAAATGCTAAACTGTTTTTTTTTTTTTTTTTTTTTTACAGCGTGGCCCTCATACTCCTTTGTAAGTATATCTCTTTTATTTAAAAAAAATATATTACAGTGTTGAGTGTAGGTATTGTTATAATCTTGGCATTTGTGTGCTGTTATGCCCCCCCCCCCCCAAAAAAAAAAAAAAAAAAACCTACGCCTTTGGTGCCAAACTTTATGTTTTACTAAAAGATTTAAGATAAGACAGGCCTTTATTAGTCCCACAATTGGGAAATTCCAGATAGTCAAATTTCTGAGCATGATTGAATGCAGCACCTGTTTACATCTCCCCTCCCTTCACCATATCAGGGACAGGTGAGTTTGGGTGGACAGGCGACTGCAGCTCTTCTACAGGTAACACACATCTTCAAATCACATAATTCTGTTGGATGTCAGCTTCAACTTTTATGATTATTCTGCAAAGTTATTATAAATTATTTTTTTGTCTGTCAGAATTTATTTGGGAAGAGTACAGATGTATTTAGTTTTAAAAATATGTGAAGTTTTCATTGTTATTATTACAACAGAAAATACTGCATTTTTGCTCATTTTATTAAATTTAATTTTTTTCATGATTTTATTTCTTCAAAATCAATTTTGAAATCATTGTTCTAACTATGCAAATATCTGTGAAAAGGTCACAATTTTACCACAGACTGTTTCAAATTCATTAAAAAAAACTATTAAATTCATTGTAAAATAATGTATGTTTGGGAGTTTAAAAAAACCAGGAAAAAAGTAATACATTTGCAAGAAAATGTAAAAAAAAAAAGAAATTGTGAAAATCTCACTAATTTATGAGAATAATGTCTCAAACGCTGAAGAAAAAAAGTCAAAATTAGCACTAGAGGCGAACAATTATGAGGAATGGTTAATTTAGTTGAAAACTAAATTTTACAATGACAAAGTAGTTAATTTACATAAAACTAATAAATTTAGGAGAAAAATCTCAAACTGTAAAGACTGAAGTCACATCTCAAATAACTTTTTAAGTAAATACTTTCTTCCCTTTTACTATTTTGGCTGACTGCATATTTGAGTAATAACATATAAAGATAACCTCCTCTTACTCCTGTACAATTTCTTGCTTCTCCAGGACCCATTTTTTTTTAACTGAAAATGTTGATTTTGTGTGTGTGTGTTTGTGTTAATTTGGGGAGTTTTCATAAATTAGATAAATTTTCTCATGATTTATTATTATTATTATTATTATTATTATTATTATTATTATTATTATTATTATTATTATTATTATTTTTAAATGTAGACTTCACAAAATTTTGAAACTTATTTAAAATTTTCATATTTTTATCAAGCATTATTTTTTTTCTAAATGTGCAACTTTGGACCCAGCGGGCGAAGTAAGGAGGAGAAAGAAGTGGAGTCGGGATAAGCTGGAGGTGGTGGCCATGATTGAGAACATGGCAATCGGAGTCCAGAACAGGTCCTTCCAACAGGATGAGATGATGCTTTGCTGCGGAGGAGTTGCAAACTTACTCGCTGCCAGACCGAGTGGGCAGGTCCATCCCAGGGTTCAGAAGAATAAGCCATCTCTATTGTCATTCAGTCCATACAGCCAATCATGCATAGTAGAACAAATTTGTGTTTCTTCTATCTATAAGGACGGTGGCTAAACTGTCATCTCTGCTGGAGTCCGAGTTCCACCCTATGCAGGACATACTGGATGCACTGAGGAGCTCATTTAGCAGCAGACTACATCATCCCAGGTGCACAACCGAGAGGTTTCGTAGGTCCTTCCTACCAACGGTTGTCAGACTGTACAACCTAAGCAGAGCTGCTCGCAGAGATAGCAAAAAGACGTAACAAACCAGTAGTTTTTTGAATGCAAAAGATGCAATAGACTTACACAATGGTCCCCTCCGGCATACAACTAGGAACATACCGGTCGCTATGGAGGGTGAGAATATGTATGGGCACATAATCATACCATGTAGGATAACTAAGTAGACGGTTATGCTGTTTCATCCCATCTAGCAACAATGCTCTGCACTGTGTGTGTTTATATATTTACATATTTATTCCATCTAGCTACAATGCTCCACACTGTGTTTTTATATATCTACATATTATTCCATCTAGCTACATTGCTCCGCACTGTGTGTGTTTATATACTTGCATATTTATTCCACCTAGCTGCAATGCTCCGTACTGTGGGTGTTTATATATTTACATATTTATTCCATCTAGCTACAATGCTCTGCACTGTGTGTTCATATACTCATATATTTATTCCATCCAGCTACAATGCTCTGCACTGTGTGTCTGTGTGTGTGTGTGTATATATTTATTTTATAGTAATATGTACATATGTATATTAGCCGCTCTTGCTTGCTTGTTTTTTTCTTGCCTTCTCATTGTTGCTCTGAGTGTTGCTATCCCTGTGCTGTTGCAATCCTGGAATTTCCCCGTTGTGGGACTAATAAAGGCTTATCTTATCTTATCTTATCTTATAATGTTAATCACATGTAGAATCAGAGGGGTTGCTGCCATGAAAGGCACCACCACAAACAACTTCTCCTTCCTCCATTCTATTATCTTGAGCTCCAAGGTAGAAGGCGGGAAGTACCATTTTTTGTAAGGTCTTTAGTATGACCCGGCCAGGACTTGACCCCCCCAACTTCCCGGTTGTGGGGCGGATGCTCTATCAACTAGGCCACCACTCCGGGGGAGAACTTCTCCCTTCCTCTGCTACCAACGGTTTCCACCAACTCCTCCTCGCCGGAGTCAGCTGCCCTCTGGCCAATGTTATCTCTTGCACAGCCTGCAGCACCACGGGTCCCTTGGGAGAGATCCACTGCCAAGAGAGAACAGTTTTGGGAGTCTCGGTCGGCATTCGGTGGGCCCGGGTGGAAAGAAGGTTCCAAGAGATGCCACTCTTCTTGATGCTCTACACCAGGGCTATTCACTTACAAAATCATTTGAGCCATAATTTGAAATCAAGACATGTAACTGGGCCGCACATGTTCAGCGATCTGTTGAATATGACAAATTTCAAACCAGCAGAGAACAGTATGATGAAAAATATGCACATTTTATTCATTGTCTTGGTTTTAAATGTGTGCTTGGCACATGACAAAGGCACATCAAACATGTATAAAAACACAATAACAGTGCTGAGGTTGAGCAGAACTGAAGTAGTAGAAATATTTTTCCTCTTGAAAAACAAAGAAATTGACATAACGCATAGCTCAGGAGACGCACACACATAGGCTCAGAGTAGCTCAGATAGCTTTATTAGCAACAGGGATGTATGAATGAGTGTCTGCGAGATGTTTATGTGTTGGTGGCGGCGTCTGCTTCGGGCACAGAGGCAGGAGACCGTACAGCCGGACAACCCTATGGGAAGAAACACAGGGAGAAGGGTGACGGGCACACACACCAACACAGGAGATATGCAGGCAAGAGAAGAGCTTACTTGGATGGGACAGATGACTGGCACAGCAAGGACGAGGTCCGGGAGACAGCCACCTGGAAGGCCCGGTGCAGCAGCGAGAGACAGGCGATGGAGAGGATCAGTCCGCCGCCGGGAAATCCACCTGTGCACAGGGGAGCAGACTGGGAGAAGAAGGTAAAGTCTTCTTACAAAAATGTTTGAAGAGTAGAGAAGGTAACATACGATGGTTCGTAGGGAAGTCTGACGGCTTCAGGCCGAAGCCCAGGGCGAGGCGGCTTAAATCCCTCGCCGCTGATTATGTGCAGGTGTGCGTGCAGGTGGCGCCGCTGATGAGCGGCGCGGCGTGACAGTACTCCCCCCTCTAGCAGCGCCTCCTGGCGATGGCTTCTCTGGGTGCGCTCGGTGGAAATCAGCGATGAGCGACGGGTCCAACACAAACGACGAGCGAACCCACTGTCGATGTTCAGGCCCATAGCCCTCCCAGTCCACCAAATACTGCAACCCACGACCCCGGCGCCGGGAGTCCAGGATGGAGGAGACGGGCCAGGCCAGATGGCCATCAATCATCCGGGGCGCGGGTTGCGCAGCAGGAGGGGGGCAAAGGGGGTCGGAGACTGCCAGCTTCACCTTGGACACGTGGAAGGTGGGGTGAATGCGGAGGGAGGGGGGAATAGCTACACGCACAGCCACCGGGTTGATTATCCTGGTGATGGGATATGGACCCATAAAGCGCTGTGCCAGCTTCCTCCTCTCGCCCTTTAAAATGACGTCCTGGGTCGAAACGTAGACTTGCTGACCAACTCTGTACGCCGGAGCAGGTCTTCGGTGCCGGTCCGCCACGGCTCTGTTGCGCTCCGCCATGCGTAAAAGCGCATTGCGCGCTGACGCCCAGATGGAACGAAACTGCCTGAGATGCGCCCATACTGAGGGGACAGTAACCTCACTCTCCTGCGCCGGAAACAGCGGGGGGTCGTAACCCAGGGACGCCTTGAAGGGGGACATCCCTGTAGCAGAAGAGCGAGCGGTGTTGTGGGTGTATTCAACCCAGGCAAGGTGGTTACTCCAGGACGTGGGTTTGGACGCCGTTACGCAGCGGAGCGCAGCCTCCAGCTCCTGGTTGGTCCGCTCACACTGCCCGTTGGTTTGGGGGTGATGGCCGGAGGAGAGGCTCACCTTGGCTCCCAGGGCGTTGCAAAACGACCTCCAAACCTCAGAAGAAAATTGGGGGCCCCGGTCCGAGACCACGTCCACCGGAATCCCCTGCAGCCTGACCATGTGCTGGATTAGGAGGTCCGCCGTCTCCAAGGCAGTAGGGAGGCCTCGCAGGGGAACGAAGTGTGCCGCCTTGGAAAAACGGTCCACGATGGTCAGGACGGTGTTGAAGTTGTTGGAGACTGGGAGTCTGGTGACGAAGTCCAGGGCGATATGCGACCAGGGCCTGCCAGGTACAGGCAGAGGCTGGAGCAAACCCGCTGGGGGGGCATTCCCTGACCTGCTGGTGGCACACACTGGACAGGCCCGGGCGTAGTGGGCAGCGTCCCTCCGCAGGCCCGGCCACCAGAAGGACCGCTGGAGGAGGTCAATCATCCGGGAGGAGCCAGGGTGGCAGGTGAGCTTGGATGTGTGTAGCCAGTGGATTACCTCCCCCCGAACCGTGGATGGCACGAACAGCCTCCCCTCCGGTCCGCCGCCAGAGTCAGGTTCCACTTCCTGCGCCTTCCGGATCTTGCTCTCAATGTCCCAGGTGATGGCTCCCATGACGCACGACCTGGGCAGGATGGTGTGGACCGTGTCCTCCGACTCCTCAGGGGCGAATTGCCTAGAGAGGTCGTCGGGCAGGCCGTTCTTGGAGCCAGGCCTGAAGGTGATGGTAAATTGGAACCTGGCGAAGAACAGGGACCAGCGCGCCTGGCGGGCGTTCAGGCGTCTGGCAGATCTAAGGTACTCCAAGTTCTTGTGGTCCGTCAGGACCACGAACGGCAGGTCCGCCCCCTCTAGCCAGTGGCGCCACTCCTGTAGCGCGAGCTTGATGGCGAGAAGCTCTCTGTCCCCCACGTCGTAATTACGCTCCGCCGGGGACAAGCGCAGAGAGAAGAAGGCGCAGGGCCGCTTGACTCCGTCATCCGGCGACCGCTGGGATAGCACCGCCCCCACTCCTGTGTCCGAAGCGTCCACTTCTACGATGCACTGCAGCGCAGGGTCGACTTGGCTAAGGACCCGGGAGGAGGAGAACTCCGCCTTCAGCGCCTGAAAGGCAGCCGCGGCCTCTTCGGTCCACCGGAATGGGACCTTAGGGGACGTGAGGCGGGTCAGCGGGTTGACGATGGTGCCAAAGTTTGGGACGAAGCGGCAGTAGAAATTGGCAAATCCAACGAACTGTTGCACCTGCTTCCTAGATGCAGGTGTGGGCCATTCCACCACCGTCTTCACCTTCGCTGGGTCCGGAAGCACCTGGTCGTGAGAGATGACGAACCCGAGGAAGAATGTTGTTCTTGCGTAAAATTCGCACTTCTCGGCCTTCACATATAACCGGTTCTCCAGCAGTCTTTGAAGGACCCGCCTCACGTGGACCAGGTGCTCGTCCCTGGACTTGGAGAAGATGAGAATATCATCCAGGTAGACGAACACAAAAAGGCCAATGAAGTCCCGGAGGACGTCATTGATGAGGCGCTGAAAGACGGGTGGGGCGTTGGTCAACCCGAACGGCATCACCAGGTACTCGAAGTGGCCGTTCGGGGTACGGAAGGCCGTTTTCCACTCATCTCCCTCCCGGATCCGGACAAGGTGGTATGCGCTGCGTAGATCCAGCTTGGTGAACCAAGTCGCCCCCTGGAGGGAGTGAAAAGCAGTGTCCATGAGGGGCAGGGTGTAGCGATCCTTCTCCGTGATGTCGTTAAGGGCACGATAGTCGATGCAAGGACGGAGGGAACCGTCCTTCTTACCCACGAAGAAGAATCCTGCCCCCACGGGTGATGATGATGGGCGGATTATCCCAGCGCTCAGCGACTCCTGCAGATAGGCGTTCATGGTCTCCTTCTCCGGCGCAGACAGGCTGTAGAGTCGCCCAGAGGGTAAGGGTGCCCCCTGGCGGAGGTTGATAGCACAGTCGTAGGGCCTATGAGGAGGAAGAGACATCGCCTTGGATTTGCTGAACACCATGTCCAGGTCGTGAAACTCCAGCGGCACCAGGGACAGGTCCGGGGGCGCAGCGTCCGTAGGTGTAGGAGATGCGGATGGAGACCAGGCAGCGGACTGTAGGCAGGTGCCCATGCAGAACGTACTCCATGCCGACACCCTGGTGGACTTCCAATCCAGAACGGGGTTGTGGAGGCGCAGCCAGGGGTATCCCAGGATGACGGGCGACACAGAGTTGGTCAGGACGTAGAAGGTTATCTCCTCCCGGTGGTTTCCAGAGACGATAACCGGGATAGGAGTGGTCTGGTGTGTGACTCTCCCTAGGGAGGCACGGGAGAGGTTGACCAGGGAGATTGGGGTCTTCAGCGCCTGGCAGTGGATGCCCAATCGGATTGCCAGGCTTTGTGAAATAAAGCTGCCTTCCGCGCCCGAATCCACCAGTGCGTGAGTGGAATGCCCAGTGGAGTTGTGACAGAAGCGGATGGGCAGCATCATTTGTGTGAGGGGACTCAACCGATTGACGTCCGCGAGGCCCCCTACAGTGACTCGCGGACCCCGCCGTTTGGGCTTCTGTGGACAAAGCTCTACCGTGTGTTGACCACCTCCGCAATACATGCAGAGGTTTAACTCACGGCGGCGCTGTTTCTCCGCTGGGGAGAGCTTTGTCCAGCCCGTCACCATCGGCTCCGACTCCTCGGAGTGTGACGGTGGCGGCGTCGCCAGGGGGCGAGCTTGGAACAGGCGTGACGAGGCTCCATGAGGACGAGAAGAAGATGACTTCCGTCCCGAGGAGCGCTCGCGCAGCCTGTTATCCATGCTGATTGCTAAGGAGGTTAGCTCTGCTAGGGTCTCCGGGATGTCCCGACCAGCCAGTTCATCCCTCAGATCATCATTGAGGCTGCGGAGGAATAGGCCACAGAGGGTGCGATCCTCCCAGCCCAATTCCTCCGCTGCTACCCCGTAGTCGACCGCGTAGTCCGCAGCCGACCGGCTTCCCTGCTGGAGGCTGAGAAGCCGATCGATCTGGACCGTCTCGGAATGAGAATGGTCAAAGACCTCCAGGAAGCGCCTCACGAATTGGTCATATGTGAGGGTGGCATAACTGGGCCTCGCCATTATGGCGTAGGTCCAAGTTAATGCTCGCCCCTCCAGGAGATTTCCTATATAACCAATTCGGCTATGATCTGAGGGAAAATCTCCGGGCACGCGGTGGAACACAGACTCACACTGCATAATAAACCCCCGCGCTCCGCCGAGCTTACCGCTAAAGCGGGCGGGGGTTGGAATGGGTGTGAGCCGAACCG
Source organism: Pholidichthys leucotaenia (assembly GCA_020510985.1). Lineage (NCBI taxonomy): Eukaryota > Metazoa > Chordata > Actinopteri > Cichliformes > Pholidichthyidae > Pholidichthys > Pholidichthys leucotaenia. The sequence goes on from CM035836.1 coordinate 87,611,236, forward strand.
GTGCCGCTGGAGCCTGCTGGACGGCCACTGGAGCAGCAGGAGCCGCGCCACTCTGACGAGCCAGGGTAAACGGCTGTTGGGGGTCCAGGCGGTCCAATCGGTTGGTAATATTAATCAATTGGTTTAGTATCACCTGCTGCTGATAAGCAATCTGGTCCACTCGAGCCTCGAGAGTGGTAAACCGGTGCGCGAGCCCGCCGTCCGCCGAGCCGCTCTGCTGAAGCCGTACTGACATAACGCACGGCTCAGGAGACGCACACACACAGGCTCAGAGTAGCTCAGATAGCTTTATTAGCAACAGGGATGTATGAATGAGTGTCTGCGAGATGTTTATGTGTTGGTGGCGGCGTCTGCTTCGGGCACAGAGGCAGGAGACCGTACAGCCGGACAACCCTATGGGAAGAAACACAGGGAGAAGGGTGACGGGCACACACACCAACACAGGAGATATGCGGGCAAGAGAAGAGCTTACTTGGATGGGACAGATGTCTGGCACAGCTAGGACGAGGTCCGGAAGACAGCCACCTGGAAGGCCCGGTGCAGCAGCGAGGGACAGGCGATGGAGAGGATCAGTCCGCCGCCGGGAAATCCACCTGTGCACAGGGGAGCAGACTGGGAGAAGAAGGTAAAGTCTTCTTACAAAAATGTTTGAAGAGTAGAGAAGGTAACATACGATGGTTCGTAGGGAAGTCTGACGGCTTCAGGCCGAAGCCCAGGGCGAGGCGGCTTAAATCCCTCGCCGCTGATTATGTGCAGGTGTGCGTGCAGGTGGCGCCACTGATGAGCGGCGCGGCGTGACAGAAATAGAATGAAAAAAATAAAATTCTGTAAATTGTGGAGCGTGTAAATGAAGAGGCGGATTTGGCTCAGACGATTTATTACACAACTCACACAACAAGCATAGTGTAGGAGGAAATATAGAGTATTAATAAATAATAAATATGATCAGGTATGAATTATTTAATTTATATTGATGTATTGGAATCTGAGATCAAATCTCATTTCATATACACCAGAAAAGTTAATAACACTCGTAAGGGGCACCAGCTTCTATCTTTAAGAAGCAATTTAATCTTTAATTTCACTTTATACCTGTTTAGTCACTCAAATTAATCAATAATCAGTCTCAAGAATTTTCCATGAATTCGATACCTGGGCTTGAAACAGACTCAGAATGAAATAAATTCTCAACAACTTCTCTCATTTTTACAGATTTATTAAACGAAATGATTAACAGACATTGCAGTAATTTCATTAATCATAGAATCAATCTTGTAAATGATAGATTAACAATGTCAATATTTTCGGAACCAGGGTTATACTGAGAAATGAATTTCTATCAGTTTGAGTTAACAGATTATGGAAACAACGCAAATTTATGGAGAAAGTCTTCTAATTATATGAAAAGTCCTGGATTAATCTTAGGAAAATAAAAACGGAATTTTAATGAAAAGAAGAGTTATGTTAAATTAAGGGCGTCTTAATTTGCATCTGATTAGATACACAAATTATTACCGAACCTCAGACGTTTAATTCAGCAGATGAATTAAAGTTTTGCAGCTCACGTGATCCTCATTCGATGATGGTTCTGTCGTCGTCCTCATTAAGTTTTGAAGTGTTGTTCAGGGGCAAAACCCAGAATATTTGTCCCGCAAATGTTCTCTTGAAGCTGAATGATATTCATGAGATCGTAAGTTGGATCTCGATGGTTGAAATGCTGCAGAAGCACACTGATTCCTCAGCTGCGCGTGATGTGGGAGCTGCGTCTTTTCTTCCTGGTAGACAAGCGGCTGCAGGTCTTCGGGAATAATTAAAGATATCTGATCAGATTTCAAATTAGAAGAAAAAAAAAACTTTCGGACTTTAGATAAAATAATAGCTCCTGTTGTGTGATTGGTCAGAAAAATATTATAAAAATAAAGTCAAGATTAAAGATTACATTAAAATTAAACAAACTGTGATTTTACAGAAAGTTTAACAAAGGAAAAGAGATAAGTAAAAATTGGAGTTTAACTCCGATTAAAAATTGAGCTCAAAGAAATAGGAATTCCTAGGCATTTAAGAGAAAAGGAAAAAGACATTGAAATACAAAGTTACATAATCAAATTATGAGTTATCTGCTCTGTGTTCAAAAAAGCGACACGTGGTCGAGTCTGTTCAGACGGTCCTTTGTTCTTCCTTGCTGTGTGTAGACAATAGAGAGAGACGGACCAGTGGCGAGAAAAGAAAAGAAAAGAGAAGAGACTGAAGCAGGGGTCCCTCTGTTATTTATAAGTTCTGTTGAGCTTCGCAGGCTTCCGGGATCTCAGCCAATGAGTGTCCTTCGTGGGAGGCCCGATGAACCTTTAGTCCAATAACAAACAGTCTACAAGGGACCAATGAGATGAAGAAGGTGGGGTCTCTCTGGAGACTGGTGAAATGTGATCAGTCCAAATGAATACACACAATTTTAACTACATTGGAATATATCTTTACACACCTATGTATAACTAAACTAACCTTAGTGTATCTTATAAGCAGTGCTTCTAAATTAACATGCAGGAATAAACATTCATTTAAACATTAACATGCATATATATAAAATCACAGATTAATGCATTTTACACATATTATTGATTTTCCACATTAAAGACATCAGAGTCCATTTGCCTTTCATAGTCCTAAAAAGAAGGTTTAGAATTGAGTTTGTAATAATGTACTTTAAAATTCACTGGTTAAATCCAGCGTGTCCCAGGGTTTAAGGAAATTTTATTGAGCTGTGGATCCATGTTTGGCCAGGTCTGTTGCATGTTTATGGGGGCAATAAAAGCAAAGCCGGACATTGGGGAAATTCCTTAGGCTGGTTTTAACAAAGGAATGGGATTTCAGCTGTGGCCTGGGGGGAGAAAATCCATTTCTTTGTCTTACTCCTGGGTGAAGCAAAAATGTTTTTTAAGCAGAAGAATAATTATTGCTGAGCCAAAGTGAGATGATGCTACAATAGACAGAATGACATCTCAGCAGAGACTCTTCTCTTAAATAGCATGGCATTCCTCTAGAAGCTTCTAACACACAAAAGGTGACCTTCGCGTCACATTGCATTCACTTCATTCATTCTTCACACCTCCCTGTTATCTCACTAGGGAACCCCCGCTCTTTGTTCTTGTCTAAGATGGTAAACAATTATACTCTCCCCATGCGCCGCCATACCCCCCCCCCCCCCCCGAGCATCTTGGATAGAACAATAGAATAACAGTCCGTATGCTGTGATAGAACCACTAAACATCAGTCCACATGCTGCTTGGGCTTCAGTCTTCTCCCGTATCTGCTGTAACCAGGATTCACCGCCTCCGCAGCGCTGTCATGCTGGGGGGTTGATGTTTGGGGGGGGGAACTTTTTGTCTGTCCGTGTGGGTGCTCTGGGGAATCCCTTCTCTGGGGAGCTCCCCGTGGGGGTCTTCCATGCCGAGGGGCCCTCGCCAACAGCACCTGCTCGTCCGCCACAACGAAAGCGGGTTTGAGTCTGTCTATGCCAATCTTTTCCCTCCTAACCCCCAAGTCTAGCAAAAAATGCTTATCCCCTGTTTCCAGCACTCTGAACGGTCCATCATAGGTTGGGCGCAGTGGAGGGTGGTGGGGGTCGTGTCTGACGAACACGAACTCCGCGTTTTTCAAAGTTTTAGGCACAAAAACGCGCGGAAAACTGTGGTGGGCAGGGCCTGGCAGCATGCTTGTGTCTATGCTATGCTGCAACAGCTGAGACGGGGAGCTGCCCGGCGTGGGATTATCTGGCAGAAACTCCCTGGGCAGCCGGAGTGGTTGCGCACAAACGAGTTCTGCCAGGGAAGCTTCCAGATCCTCTTTAGGCGCAGAACATAACCCCAATAAAACCCACGGTAGCTTGTCTACCCAATTTGCATCCGTCAGTGAAGCCCTGAGAGCCGCTTTCAATGGTCTATGAAAACGTTCGCATAACCCATTAGCCTGTGGATTGTACGCGGTTGTGCGATGAATTGTGACACCCAGGCTGCGGGCCATTGTTGACCAGAGTTCGGAAATAAATTGAGGGCCTCTGTCGGACGTAATGTCCGACGGGACTCCAAAACGCGCCACCCATGCTGTTAAAAATGCGCGCGCCACCTCCTCGGCCATGGTTGCCGCTTCTGGCCAGCGCGTGGTGCGGTCCACCATTGTCAGGAGGTGCATGTACCCCTGTGATGGCGGGAGGGGGCCAACGAGGTCCACGTGAACATGGTCGAACCTCTTAGCTGGAATGCGAAATGGCTCCAAGGGAGCCTTCATGTGTCTGTGCACTTTGGCTCGTTGGCATGCCATGCAGGCTGCCGCCCACTCTCTCACTTGTTTGCGAAGGCTCGGCCACACAAATTTCTCTCCTACCATTTTGACCGACGTGCGCACTCCTGGGTGCGCCAAAGAGTGAACCGACTCAAACACGCGGCGGCGCCACGCGGCTGGGACCACGGGACGTTGGCGACCCGTGGAGACATCGCAGATTGGGGGGGCATGCCATCCTGCAGCACCCTGCTCTCCAGCCTTAACCCTGTTGGTCCAGACTGGAGCGCGCGCACGTCCGCATTACTAACCTGCTCCGTGGCCATGGCTGCATAATCTATCCCCATGCAGACCAGGGCCACCACGGCACGTGAGAGGCGGTCTGCCACTACATTCAGTTTGTCCGACACATGCTGAATATCGGTAGTAAACTCTAAGATCGCGGCCAGCTGTCTCTGCTGCCGGCCCGACCACAGTTCTGAAACCTTGGCCATCGCGAATGTTAGCGGCTTGTGGTCAACGAACGCGGTGAAACTGCGCCCTTCCAGCCAGAAGTGGAAGTGGCAAATGGCCAGGTGGAGGGCCAGCAACTCTCTGTCGAACGAGCTGTATTTACGTTCACTGTCGTGCAAAGTCCTGCTGAATAAGGCGAGCGGCTGCCAAGCCCCGGCAACGCGCTGCTCCACGACAGCCCCTATGGCCACATCTGAAGCGTCAGTGGTGAGTGCTATACTGGCTGTTGGGTCTGGATGTGCCAGCAATGCGGCGTTTGCCAGGGCTGCTTTGACTTCCGAGAACGCCCGCTCCCGCTCCGGGGTCCATTCGACCCTATCCGCGGGTTTCTGTTTTTTGAGCGCAGCGTACAGTGGTTGCATGAGCTGCACTGCGCGGGGAAGGAAACAGTTATAAAAGTTCACCATTTCCAAAAATTCTTGTAGCGCCCTGACCGTTTGCAGCTGGGGAAAATCTGCCACTGCGCGCACTTTGTCAGGCAGCGGGACCGCTCTTTCAGGAGAGATGCGGTGCCCCAAAAAATCAATCCTCGTCACCCCGAACTGACATTTCGCTGGGTTGATTATTAACCCGTGCTCTTCCAACCTCCGGAAAACCGTCGTGAGGTGGGTTTCGTGTTCGTCTTCGGACACGGTGGCTACTAAGATATCGTCCAGGTAGACGAACACGAAAGGGAGATCGTGCAGCACTGCATCCATCATGCGTTGGAACATCTGTGCAGCCCCTTTAAGCCCAAATGGCATGCGCAAAAACTCGAACAAACCGAACTGAGTTATTACCGCTGTTTTGGGTCCTCAGCGTGCACTGGGACTTGGTGGTAACCGCAGACCAGGTCTATTTTAGAAAAAACGTGCGCTCCTGCAAGGTGAATGGAAAAATCCTGAATGTGAGGAATTGGGTAGCGGTCGTGCACTGTGGCATTGTTCAACCTGCGGAAGTCCCCGCAAGGTCACCACGAACCCTCAGCTATAGGGACCATGTGTAGTTGGGAAGCCCATAGGCTGTTTGAGCGCCTGATGATGTCCAACCTCTCCAGGTTGGCGAACTCCTCGCGCGCTATGGTCAGTTTAGCTGCGTCCAAGCGCCAAGGTCTTGCAAAAACGGGCGGCCCGGTGGTGGTGATAAAATGCTCCACCCCGTGTTTAGCGATGGCTGCCGAAAATGTCGGGACTGTGAGTGCTGGGAACTGAGTGAGCAGTGTGTGGAACTTACCGCATGTAGCTGTGACGTTGGCTTGTGCTGTTGGCCGGGTCACTCGAGCTATACAGGGGAGAGAGTCAAAGGACAGTGCATTAACTAGGCGTCTGTTAGCGACATCTACCAACAAACCATGTGTACACAGAAAATCAGCCCCCAGTATATGGTAATTCAATGCTGCTATGACAAAAGTCCACTCAAATGTACGGCCGTGTAGAGACAAGAGTAGAGTCCTCTCACCAAAGGTCTTAATCTCCGAGCCATTTGCTGCCACCATCTCGGGGCCGCTAGATCCTGCCAGCCGGTCAGCGTAGATCGGCTGGATGAAACTCTTCTGGGTGCCGGTGTCCAAGAGGAAATGCCTCCCCGAGCGTGCGTCCATCAAGTAGAGCAGCTTGTTCTCCTCCCCAAGGGTTGCGGCTACTACTGACCCCCGGTCTTGGCGCTTCCCGAGCGCTTGAATTGGCACGGTGGTATACATTTGCGTGCCCTCTCTGCGAAGCGGCGGTGGTAGAAACAAAGCGTGTCTCCCTCGCGTTCCTTGGCCCCCGCTGCTGCTGCCATCGGTGGCTCTGCTGCTACCGTCGATGGCTCCTCGTCTCCTCCGGTCGTCGCTCCAAGCTCCGTCACTGCCGCAATGGTTGTGAACGCCCTGGTGGCAACGATGATCCGGTTTGCTTCCCGGGCTAGCGCACGTTAGTCCCGCTTGGCCAGCAACGGCGAATTGGCGAGGGTCGCTCTCGCCGCTGACGGAAGGTTCCGGAGTAAGAGGTGGGTAAAAATAAAATGGTCGTCGTCTGTGCCCTTTAACCTCAGCATCTTCTCCATCAGGTCTATGGCCGACCTGTCTCCCAACCTGGTCCGCGTCAGAAGTCTCTCTGCTCTCTCACCATCCGAGAGTGTGTAGTGCTGGATGAGCGCAGCCTTCAGCGCGTCGTACTTGCCGTCGGTTGGTGGCTGATCGAGCAGGCTCTCTACGTGCTGAGCTGTGCGGGTGTCAAGCGCTGTGACCACATAGTGGAACTTGGTGTCATTCGCCGATATTCCCCGGAGGGCGAACTGCACCTCAATGAGGTGGAACCTGGAGCGCGGGTTGTGCTGCCAAAAATCCGGTAGCTCGATCGCAACAGCACATGCACATGCGTGGCTGGGGGTTCCCGTCAAGGTTGGCTCCGAGGATCTTTCTCCGTGTTCCATGATTCATCTTGCGTCACCAGTGTGGAGCATGTAAATGAAGAGGCGGATTTGGCTCAGACGATTTATTACACAACTCACACAACAAGCATAGACAGAATGATATCTCAGCAGAGACTCTTCTCTTAAATAACATGGCATTCCTCTAGAAGCTTCTAACACACAAAAGGTGACCTTCGCGTCACATTGCATTCACTCCATTCATTCTTCACACCTCCCTGTTATCTCACTAGGGAACCCCCGCTCTTTGTTCTTGTCTAAGATGGTAAACAATTATGCTCTCCCCATGCGCCACCATAAAATAACCGTTTTGGTCACATCTTACTCAGGCATATCTCAAAGTGCATAAAAACTCAATGTGCAGTTAGTAGCATTAACATCTGTTTCCCTTTTGAAATAAAAATATACTGCATGCTGGTCACAACAGATCTTGGCACATCTCAAAGTGCATTTAGCTGAATTAAAAATGAACTGTCAAACTCTGAGGATCTTTCTCCGTGTCTTTTCCCCCAAGAAAAGATTGATAACTTTAACAAACATTGCACATCCACTATTGTTGTTTGTTTTGTGTTAAATCACCACTTGTGTGAGTAGGAACCTCTTCTCAAAACTACACATTCCATTACACACATATATCAGTCCAGGCAGGGTTAAACAAATGATTTTCATCATTAATTTTATCCTTCAGAGTTGACAGTCTTCTCTTCTTCTTCTTCTTCTTTTGGCTACTTTCTTTAGGGGTCGCCACAGCTGATCATCTGTCTCCATCTCACCCTATCCTTTGCATCTTCCTCTGTGACACCAACCCTCTCCATATTCTTTGTGCTCTTCATCTTTTCCTCCTGCCTGTCAGCTCCATCTTCAACATCCTTTGTCCAATATATCCACTATACCTCCTTATCACATGTCCAAACTGTCATGATGCTGAGCACAGTGGGAGAGCCATGCTCATGCTTTCTGTTATTTCTGATTATTTTCTGTACTTTTCTTACCTTAGTTTTATTATTGAATTTGAGCTTGGTTTTGTCTGTATCATGTTATTTGAGTTTGCTATTTGTTTCTGTTGTTTTTGAGAATTTCTGTGTTTGAATTTATATATGACCCTTCTTCGTCTGTAATGTTTTCTTTGAAGTTTGATATTAATTACTATTGTTATTCTCAGTATATTTAGCATGTCTTTGGTGGATTGTCATTATTCCCTATTCACTGTCTGTTCCCTGATTTACTGTTCATTTATTATTTATTTTATTCATTTATTTATTATACCTTTATTGTGACAGTTCTCTTTATTTACTTCATCTGTTAGCTCAAGTTTGCGGGCTATCACAGCTGTCAGCTGTTTGGCTTGATAATCCTTGCTCTTATAACGCACACCTGTTGTAATTTGTTTTCATTTCTCCTTGCCCGATTTAAGCCCCATTCCACCACTAATCGGAGTGGCATCATTCCGTGTTAAGACAGGAGTTCCCCGTTTATTCTCATCCTCTTGCCAGTGTGTGTTCCATGCTATTTTTTTTCTCGTTTCCAGACATGTGCCCCACGTCTGCACTGGTGTTCTGCACGTCTTTTCCCCAGGTTGGCTGGCGTTTTCACTCGCCTTAGCCTCTGCGCTATTTTGGCAATCCTGTTTTCATCCTGCCTGTAAGTTTGTACCTGTAAGTTTATTTTGTGTTTTTTATTAAATGTCTTGCAACTCATAGCCAGCATTTGGGTCTCCCTTTCGCCCTGAAGGACAGTTCATGACACAAACAATTTCAGCCTTGCCTATCTTACTTTGTCTCCAAACCACTCAACCTGAGCAGTCCCTCTGATAAACTAATTTCTAATCTTGTCCGTCCTAGTCACTACCAATGCAAATCTTAGCATCTTCTAGTCTGCCACCTCCAGCTCCAACTCCTGTCTTTTTGTCAACGCCATGGTTTCCAAACCATACACCATAGAAAGTCTAACTACCGTCTTGTAAATCTTCCTTTTCACTCTTGCTGCTACCTTTCTGTCAAAAATAACTCCTGACAGTCATCTCCACCCACTCCACCCTTCCTGTACTCTCTTCTTCACCGCTCTTGTGCATTTTCAAATGCTTTGGATGGCTGACCCCAGGTATTTAAACTCATCTACTTTCACTACTGCTACTCCTTCCATCTTCACCGTTGTACCTGCCTCCCTCCCATTCCCACTAATGTATCTGTCCCACTTCTACTGATTTTCATTCCTCTTCTCTCCAGAGCATACCTCCACCTCTCCAGATTGTCTTCTACCTGCTCCCTACTCTCATTGCAGGTAACAATGTCACCTGCAAACACTGTAGTCCACGGAGACTCCTGCCTGACCTCATCTTTCAGCCTGTCCATCACCATGGCAAACAAGAAGTTGCTCAGAACCGATCCCTGATGTAATCCCACCCCCACCTTTAATCCATCTTTCACTCCTACAGCACACTTCACCACTGTTTCGCTGTCCTCATACATGTCCTGTACCACCCTCACATACTTCTCTGCCACTCCTGACTTTCTCGTTCAGTATCACACTTCCTCTCTTGGCACCCAATCATATGGTTTCTCTCAATCCACAAAGACACAATGCAACTCCTTCTGACCTTTTCAATACTTCTCCATCAGTGCACTTAGAGCAAACATTGCATCTGTAGTACTCTTTCTTGGCCTGAAACCGTACTGCTGCTCACTGATTGTTACCTCTCCTCTTAACATGGCTTCAACAAGTCTTTCCCACATTTTCATAGTGTGGCTGATCAACTTTATCTCTCTACAGTTACTACAGCTCTGAGCATCACCTTTGTGTAGCATCATCGTCTCCTCAAACCAAGACAGAAGATCACTTCTCTTAATTTTATAGGAATTTCACTTTATTCATTACACAGGAATACCACTTTTCTGCCTTTTCAGGAATATCACTGGCTTTCATGTCGACTCATGCAGGCCTCTTCCAGGCCTGACCAAAGATGCTTGCTTTCCCAGGACCCCAATGTAAACAGTTGCCTCTTGCAGAGATTGTAAGGATCAGAATTTGCTTTTAAAGGCTCAAAGGAACATAAAACTCAAGAGACCAGACCTCCAACGTGAACACTGCATTTGGATAATGTATCTTTTCACAGGAAACCAATGTCTTAAAAAGAGAGTCATAAACCGCTTAATCTGACGGGTTTATAGCCCACAATACTATCCAGGTTTTCTCCCAGATACTAAAGGAAATCAACTACAGCTCAACAGTACCTCCTAGCAGATACCTACGGAATGTGTTTTCAGTATGTAGGATGACTTTTAATTTGTTCTAAACATTAAGTTTCTTTCAGCTTATCCTCTGGATCCTAAGGACACTGAAAATCATCCCTCTTTTATCACCAACCATGGTTTGCTGCATGGTTTGCTGCATTTTGATCTAAATGTGAATGCATGTATTATAATTATGTATAAGAAATGTTATATTCATGAGTGTTATTCAAACAAATGTAATATTGGAGTAATGGTATAAATGCATGATCACCAAATATTAGCCAAGTCATTTAATTTAGTTAGATTTTATATTGAGCACCTAATTTCATAAGAACTGACTGAGTGTTGATTTTTCCTCTGCAATTTCATGGGATGGTGTCTTCATTTGATTGGCTGCTCTCAAACAAAGAAATGTTCTCACATTGGATAGCAGCCATTTCAAACTGCTTCTGAAAAAGTCGATTGGTCAGTCTTGCGATTGACATCATCATTTTACGACCCGGCGAGGTAACTTTAAAAGAGAGAAGTTAAATTTGAGTTTTAGATCAGCAAAAATGTAAGACCAGACAAAAAGACAGACAAAGAGAAGTAAGGGCAAGATTAGCAAGAAGTAAAGATTAGTAACAAGAACAGCAAGATAGAGAACAGTGATAGAATTAAGAATTAGAAACACAGAAAGAAGAAAGAAAGAGATTTTGAGAAAGATTAGGAACTAAATTAAGATTAAAGAAGCAGAATAGTAATCTAGATCTCAGAAGAAGATTTCATTCCACCGTTTCAAGGCCCTGTGAAGTTTTATTCTGTTCTTTGTGAAGTTTGTCAAGTCTTTCTGGTTACTGAGGAGAAACCATTTTTCTTTAGAGCTCGTACTTTTAGAGAATCAAATTCTCAAACTTTTTCCTTCACCTCAGAAGCCATTCTTATCCTAGTAAATGTTTTTCTCATTTTTTTAATGACTTTTCACGCCATTAGAGTGGACCTTTAATTTGCCTAAGTTAAAGTGAACAGAGACTGAGAAGATTTTCCTTCAGTTTTTTTGGTCTATCCCGCTACAAGAGACCTCAAATTTGGACTCTTTTCCAAGGACTTTTCAGGCCGTCCTGAGACAAACCATCCACGGCTGCAACTGTCTCCTTGAAGGGCCCCCAGCTGAGTTATCACCTCCACGGCTGTGAGGACAGCAGCCGCTTCCTCCGACGTCCTAACTTCAAAACCCAGCGGTACCGACCCGTGGAAATGTGGACCTACAGCTGTTGTGCGAGTGAAACTCCTACTTTTCTTATCTGATGGGCTAAAACGTGATGTCCTAACAATTAAATTACAGTTGAATATGGCCCGTATTTCAGGGCTCAATTAGTCTCTCAGCCACAGGATAGAGCTATCAACTGAAGGAAAACTCTTAGTTATTTTTAAGTAACTGCCCTTAAATTTTTGTAGATTAATTCAGAAGTCATTTTTAGATAATTAGCTTATGAATTTTCCCCATAAAATTGTGTTGTTTTGTTACAACATTTCAGCCTCATTTACCATTGAAACATTAAGTCTGGTTCCTCCTTGGTTCTACAGAGGTGTAACGCTGGATTTTATGTTCAGGAATCCAATAACAGTTGATGTGATATATTACGCTGTGATCATTTAAATCTGTTTATCCATCATTTGAACGCCATGCCATGTAACCTGAATGAGTTTAATAAAAGGGTAAATGAGAGCAGTTGAAGCGTTTTCCTTTCACATATACAGGTTTCCTAATCACGGCAGGACAAGAACTCACTGAAACTTTGAGACTGATTCATTAAGTAATTTAAGGTACAAAATTAACTAAAATTAAAGTTAATATTATTGTCCGTTATGACTGGTGCCCCTTTTAGGGGGAAGGCGGACTTGGGAAGGCGGACTTCACTTCCGCCTTCCCAAGAGAGCAGATGCTTTTTCCTCTCTCTTGCTCTGACTTTTTTTTTCCTCTCCTCCCAACTACTGGATCCCAGCTTGCTGTTGTCTGCCTGCGTCTAACTGCGACCGTCGAAAAGAAATTATGGAGTTAATAAGCTGGGCTTTGAACACAATTGACACTATTTTTTCAACAAGGAAAAGTGCTCCGGGGGAAGCTGTCTGCCCCGCAGGAACGGCTCCAGCGGGCTATTTACGTGACACAAGTAATTGGAGGATCTTGTGTCTCACTAATCTCTCTATCGAAGATATTGAAGATTTGTATGTCTTCGTAATAATGCTGATCGGGATCTTTCTGATTGGAACTGGGATTGTCCTGGTGTACTGCAAATTGCTGAAGATGGATACAACCTATCAAAATGCTGGCCAGGCAAGGTGCATCTATCAAATTGAAAAACTGGAGAAGACCCTGATAGCGACTACTGGAGAACTGTCTCGTAAGGTGGATTACATCATGGTCTCGCTTAGGTCTTTCCACGACGGATTTAAAGCCCCGCAATGAAGGATTAAGTACTGAATCTACAGAAGAAATATAAAGCCTTCTCTGTGATCAGTCCTATTTGGCTCAATTCCCCATGAAAATTCCTCCTGGCTGTCTGCAGTCTGTGTTTTCAAAATCATCGAGCACAAGGCCTTGGACAGCCATCTGGACAGTCTGTCCAGCAAGGACGATCGGCGGCAGCCAGACAAAACATCTCCTGCCAAGTGCCCTTGTTGTCTCTCTTATTATCATCAACACTGCTTCAACACCGAACACACATTGATCCATGAACTGAATAAAGATACACACACTGCTCTTTTGTGTCTTGTGAATCCTGTGTTGCGAATGTGCATCGAGAGCTTTTTTTTTCCTTGTAATCATAATATTGATTAATTATGTAACCAGTATTTTGAATCAATGATTTTTTTGCTCCTTCCTATTGTTCCTCGTATTATTCTTATTCTTATGCTACTTGTACCCACTATCCTGTTGGCAGGCGCATCTCTGATGCAGCCGTGTCACTGGAAATGCAGGTTCATTTTCTGTGTCAAGTCAAATTCTCTTGTATGTTATCAGTGATCTGTTAATGTACTTGGCAATAAATCTTTTCTGATTCTGATTCTGATTCTGATTTACGAGTGCTTTTATTTAATTTAGTGGGTGTAGAAGTGACGGTTTAACTCCGCCCCCTTTCACACCCACTATTAAATAAAATAAATAATTCCTGTACCTTATGACAAATATTTTATTATAGGCCAATTCATCCTACATTTGTTCTTGAAAATTTGTACCGAAACCCTTCTTCTCAGCTTCTTGGGCATCCTTTATCTCTCCAACATTGTGTTAAACAATCTGATTTAAAAGTCCACTGCCATCTCTCCTAAACATCCCCATACATCCACAGGTATGCCATCTGGACCAATCGCCTTTCCATTCTTCATCCTCTTCAAAGCTGCTCTCACTTCCACCTTGCTAGTCCTTGGTACTTCCTTGTTAACTGTAGGAGCATGCTCAAATAACGAGGCTGAGTTTCAGTCATAAACCAGCTTTATTTGACAGAACACAAGCTCCTAGCATTCTCAAAGCAGGAAAGAGAAAGAATCATACTTCAACCCCCTTTTATACATTTCCAGCATCAGAATTCAAGTCACATGGTGTCTTCAGTCAACATACAGTTACAAAGCATCCCTTTGAAGCTTCACCATTGTCTCTCATTTCTTGATGAACCGGAATACCCTCCGGGGCGTCTTCTGTGGGACAAAGAGACAAATCTCACACTTCCTTGTTACCTCCTGTAGATTTGAGTCCTCAGTCCTTGCAGACGTGACACCCCACAATACACATTCAGTTCTGTCTCTGTGGCAGCGTGAGCCCACAATGTGTGTCGGCCACACTACCCCCCCCCCCAAACGTCGAGTAAGGCAAAATCTGCATGGCATAACAAAAAGAGAAACACAAAGCACTCCATACATCGCTAATCAATCCACCAACTGCCTAGGTTTTAATCTTCTGCCGAATCTGCTGCAACCTGGCTTGGCTGCCCCTGCAACATCTCTCTGCACCTGTGGATTAAAGCTGTTAGCACCTCTCTGTGAAGACTTTGGAGACTGTCTTCTCGGCGGCCTGCCCCGGCGGGGGGGCCTCGCGAGCTGCACCTCCTCGTCAGCCAGAACAAAAGCGGGTTTAAGCCTGTTAATGCAAATCAGCTCCCTTCTGCCCCCTAAATCTAGCAGAAAATGCTTCTGCCCGGTCTCCAGCACTCGAAACGGTCCGTCGTAAAATGGCCGCAAACTTGGACGCTGGGCGTCATGTTTAACAAAAACAAACTCTGCATTTTTTAAAGCCTTGGGCACAAAAATGTGTGGGAAACTGTGATGGACCGGGCCAGGAAGCGTGTTTGCTCCTGAGCCGCTCTGCCACGGCTGAGCGGGGGGGCCATTAGGTGCGGGATTATCAGGAAGAAATTCCCCGGGCAAACGGAGCGGCTGAGCAAAAACTAATTCAGCCGGGGAAGCGTGCACATCTTCCTTAGGTGCAGAACGCAACCCTAATAACACCCATGGAAGTTTGTCTACCCAATTTGTATCCGTTAGCGACGCTCTGAGGCTTGCTTTCAATGACCTGTGAAAGCGTTCGCATAAACCATTGGCCTGGGGGTTATACGCGGTGGTGCGATGAATCTTCACCCCCAAGCTGCGGGCCATCGATGACCATAGCTCGGAAATAAATCGGGGACCCCTGTCGGACGTTATGTCCGACGGTACACCAAAACGTGCAACCCATGCTGTTAAAAATGCTCGCGCAACTTCTTCCGCTGTGGTTGATGTCAGAGGAATCGCCTCTGGCCAGCGCGTGGTGCGGTCTACCATTGTCAAAAGATGTGTGTGCCCGTGTGATAACGGAAGCGGGCCGACCAGGTCAATATGCACGTGATCAAAACGCTTAGCGGGGATGTGGAAAGGTTCTAACGGGGCCTTAGTGTGTCTGTGTATTTTAGCTCGCTGACACGCTACGCAGGCTGCTGCCCATTCCTTGACCTGTTTGCGCAACCCGGGCCAAACAAATTTCTCCCCCACCAATTTGATCAATGCGCGCACCCCCGGGTGCGCGAGAGAATGGACCAAGTCAAAAACACGGCGACGCCACGCGGTTGGCACCACAGGACGGGGCCGTCCCGTGGAGACATCGCAGATTAGTGGGGTCATACCGTTTTGTTGCACCCTGTGCTCCAGCCTTAACCCTGTTGGTCCAGACTGGAGCGCGCGCACGTCCGCGTCGTTAACCTGCTCCGCAGCCATGGCTGCATAATCTAACCCAACACAGACCGGGGCTGCGCGCGCTCCCGCGTCGCTGCCCGGGCCCGCGGCCATGGCTACAGAGTCTGCCCCTATAGGGCTTGGCGGTGCTACTGCACGCAAGAGGCAGTCTGCTACAACATTGTGTTTACCCGCGACATGCTGAATATCAGTAGTAAACTCCGATATTGCGGCTAGTTGCCTTTGTTGCCGGCCTGACCAGGGTTCTGAAATTTTGGCCACCGCAAACGTTAGCGGTTTATGATCCCCAAAAGCGGTGAAACGTCGCCCCTCTAACCAGAACTGAAAATGACGGATGGCCAAGTGTAGGGCCAAAAGCTCCCTGTCAAATGCGCTGTATTTCCGTTCACTATCGCGCAAGGTCCTGCTGAAAAACGCGAGGGGTTGCCAGGTACCTGCCACAAACTGTTCAACTACCGCCCCCACCGCTACATCGGAAGCGTCAGTGGTGAGCGCCATGCGGGCCGTTGGAACTGGGTGCGCTAACAAAACTGCATTTGCCAGGGCTGATTTGACCTGGGCAAAAGCGCGCTCCCGCTCCGGAGACCATTCGACTTTATTTGCGGGCTTTTGTTTTTTTAACGCGGTGTACAATGGCTGCATGAGTCGTGCTGCGCTTGGGAGGAAATGGTTGTAAAAATTAACCATCCCTAGAAACTCCTGAAGCGCCTTAACCGTTTGAGGTTGCGGAAAATCTGTTATGGCACGCACTTTATTTGGAAGGGGAACTGCTCCCTCTGCCGAAACACGATGTCCCAAAAAATCAATCTGCGCCACCCCAAACTGGCATTTCGCTGGGTTCACTATTAACCCGTGCTCTGCCAACCTCTGGAAAACTGCTGTGAGGTGTTTTTCATGTTCGCCTTCGGACGTGCTGGCTACCAAAATATCGTCCAAATAAACAAACACGAAAGGCAGGTCACGTAAAACTGCATCCATCATGCGTTGGAAAGTCTGCGCGGCCCCCTTGAGGCCAAAAGGCATGCGCAAGAACTCAAAAAGGCCGAAAGGAGTTATGACCGCTGTTTTGGGTACATCCTGCGCGCGCACTGGAACCTGGTAATAGCCGCGCACCAAGTTTATTTTAGAAAAAATGCGCGCCCCCGCCAAATGAACAGAAAAATCCTGAATATGCAGAATCGGGTAGCGGTCATGAGCTGAAACGTTGTTCAACCTGCGGAAATCGCCGCAAGGCCGCCACGAGCCGTCAGCCTTTGGGACCATGTGTAACGGCGAAGCCCAAGCGCTCTTTGGAGTGTCTAACGATGCTTAGTTTTTCCAGATTAGTGAACTCCTCGCGCGCGATGGCCAGTTTAGCTGGGTCCAAGCGCCGAGCCTTTGCAAAAACGGGAGGGCCTGTGGTTGTTATGAAATGTTCTACCCCATGTTTGGCCACCGTTGCTGAAAAAGTGGGGACTGTGAGTGCTGGAAACTGAGCAAGCAGAGTGTGAAACTTACCACCCGCGGCTGAGACGCTGGCATGTGCAGTTGGCGGGGCCACCCGAGCTGTGCAGGGAATAGAATGAAAAGACAGTGCATTAATCAGACGTCTATTAGCAAGATCAACCAATAAACCTGTGAGCACAAAAAATCAGCCCCTAACATGTTGAAACTGACTGCTGCTACAATAAATGTCCACTCAAATGAACGGCCTTGTAAGGACAGAAGCATGGTCCTCTCACCAAACGTTTTAATTGTAGAGCCGTTCGCTGCTGACACTGACACCCAGGGGGCTTTAGAAGGCGACAGCCGTTCCGCGTAGGTGGGCGTGACGAAGCTCAGCTGCGAGCCCGTGTCCACGAGGAACTGTTTCCCCGAGCATGCATCCGTCAGGTAAAGCAGCCTGTTCTCATTGCCGAGAGTCGCGGCTGCTACCGGCCCTCGGTCCTGGCGTTTAAAATTGCACGGTGGGACGCACCTCTGCGCTCTCTCTGCAAAACGGCGGTGGTAGAAGCACGAGCCGTTCTCCGCTCCGCGTCGTCTGGCTCCGGTCGCCGCCGTTGTTGGTGCGTCTGGTGCCGCTGGACCCAAGCTGTCTCCGGACCCCGTTCCCGAACTAGCCACCGCGGCCGAAACCGCGTTCTGCTTGTGGGCGTCGACCAACTTCTGCGCCTCCTTGCTCAACCCATGGTAGTCTCGCTTGGCCAATCGGGGTGACTCTGCCAGGGCCACTCTCACTGCTGGTGGCAGGGTTCAAAGGAATAGGTGGGCGAAAATGAATTTGCCATCCTCGGAGGCTTTGAGCTGCAGCATCTTCACCATCAGGTCCGCAGGTCTATCGTTTTCTGCCTCCGTCAGCGCCAGGAGCCCCTCTGCTCTTTGTTGGACTGAGGGGGTGAAATGGCTGATCAGCGCGTCTTTCAATGCGCTGTACTTGTCGCTGTCTGGTGGATGATTAACCCAATCCTCCACTCTCTGGACCGTGTCGCTGTCCAGTTTCGCTACCACGTGGTAGAATCTTGTGTCGTCGTTGGAGATTCTCCGGAGGTTGAACTGCGCCTCGATTGCGCTAAACCATGAGCGCGGGCTGTGCTGCCAGAAATCGGGCAGCCGGAGCGTGGAGGCGGCCATCAGGCTGGCTTCCACCGAGCCCGGTTCGGAAGAATTCTCATTGCTCATTCTCCGTCGTAGGTCACCAGTGTAGGAGCATGCTCAAATAACGAGGCTGAGTTTCAGTCATAAACCAGCTTTATTTGACAGAACACAAGCTCCTAGCATTCTCAAAGCAGGAAAGAGAGAGAATCATACTTCAACCCCCATTTTATACATTTCCAGCATCAGAATTCAAGTCACATGGTGTCTTCAGTCAACATACAGTTACAAAGCATCCCTTTGAAGCTTCACCATTGTCTCTCATTTCTTGATGAACCGGAATACCCTCCGGGGCGTCTTCTGTGGGACAAAGAGACAAATCTCACACTTCCTTGTTACCTCCTGTAGATTTGAGTCCTCAGTCCTTGCAGACGTGACACCCCACAATACACATTCAGTTCTGTCTCTGTGGCAGCGTGAGCCCACAATGTGTGTCGGCCACATTAACTACCTTTCCTTCATCCTTCCTCATCTTGCTCTCATTTTCTTCATTCATCAGCTCTTCAAAGTACCTTCCACCTTTTTAAAACACTCTTGTCATTTGTTAGTACATTACCATTTCTGTCCTTAATCAACCTCAACTCCTGTACATCTTTTCCAGCTCAATCTCTCTATCTAGCCAGTTGATAAAACTCATTTTCTCCTTGCTTAGTGTCCAGTACAACTCACTGTATGCCTTTTCCTTTGCCATTTCTACCTCTCTATATACCATGTGCCTAGATTCCAAATACTCATGTCTACATTCTTCTTCCCCCTGACTATCCAGCTTTTTCTTTGCTAAGCTCTTCCTTTGGATACTTTCCTGTACCTCCTCATTCCACCACCAAGTCTCCTTGTCTTCTTTCCTCTGTCCACTGGATACATCACATACCTTTCTACCCATTTCTCTCAATACTTTTGCTGTACTTTCCAGTCATCTGGTAATGCTTCTCTACCACCCAGAGCCTGTATGAACTCTTTACTGAACTCTGTGTAACCTTGTTCCTTCTATTACTTCCCCCACTTAATCTTTGGCTCTGCCTTCACTGTTTTCCTCTTCTTGCTTTGCAAAATCATCCTACAGACTACCATCCGATGCTGTCTAGCTACATTCTCCCCTGCCCCCACCTTGCAGTCTCCTATCTCTTTCAGGTTTATGCTTCTGCATAAGATGTAGTCCATCTTTGTCCACCTTCCTGCACTCTTGTAAGTCACCCTATGTTTCTCTCTTTTCTCGAAGTATGTGTTCACCACAGCCATTTCCATCCTTTTAGCAAAATCCACAACCATCTGTCCTTCCATATTTCTCTCCTTAAGACCATACCTTCCCAGGACCTCTTCATCACCTCTGTTCCCTTCACCTACATGTCCATTAAAGCCTGCTCCAATCACCAGTCTCTTGCCCCTGGGAACACTCTACCACTTCATCCAACTTTCTCCGTAATTCCTCTTTCTCTTTTACCTGACATCCAACTTGTGGGACATACGCACTGACAACATTCAACATCACACCTTTGACTTCTAGCTTCAAACACATGATTCTAATTCTCTCTGTACCTCCTGAACACTCTTCACATACTCTTCCTTCAAGATACTCCTACTCCATTTCTCTTCCAGGCTACACCATGGTAGAACAGTTTAAATCCACCTCCAATGCTCCAAGCCTTGCTTTCCTTCCATCTGGTTACTTAAACACACAGTATATCTACCTTTCTTCTTTCCATCATATCGGCCAACTCTCTATCTCCACCAGTCATAGTCAAACATTTAACTTCCCTGCTCTCACCTTCACACTTCTACCTTTCCTTTTATCTCTCTCCCTCCTAACATGCATTACCCTTCTCCTTCTCCTCGATCTTCGACCAACAGTAGACTGATTTCCACTGGCACCCTGTTGGTTAACAGCACCAGTGGCGATCATTGTTAACCTGGGCCTCAACCGATCCGGTATGAAAGTCTCATTCGTCATGATCTGCATGTTTGATTTGGCAAAGGTTTTATGTCAGATGCCCTTCCTGACACAATCCTCCTCATTTACCCAGGCTTGGGACCATCACTAAGAGTACACTGGCTTGTGCACCCTGGTGGCTGGATTCCTTCAGAGTTTACAATGACGTGTATTAAAGTGCCTTCACACCAAACGCAAATGGGCAATTTTTTTTCCCACGGCGTGATTACATTATAACTCAATGTAACTACACAAATAGACATGAATTCACCATCTGAGTGAGTTGCAGACAGGTGAAGTTGACTTTACAACTTCTGCTGCTGTGTTAAACCTGCTGTTGAAATCCCCAAAATACATAATACAGATGAACCTGAGATGGCTCGGACATGTTGAGAGGATGGACCACCAGCTTCTCCCTCGGCAGTTACTCTACTCACAGTTATGCGAGGGCAAACGCAACCAGGGTAGACCAAGGCTCAGATTTAAAGACACTGTAAAAAGAAACCTGAAGAAGTTGGACATAGACAGGAGTTCCTGGCAGCGGAAGGTTAAGGACAGAACTGTGTGGAGGAATCTTATCAGACCTAAATGAAACAGTCATTGTTGCCCACGACAGACTGCTATGAGGATGATGATGACGATGATGATGAAATCCCCAAAATAACGTTACGTTATCCAATGGTGGGCTAACCTTGGGGGGGTTGTCCCTTCCTCCAGGGTTTAGCGTGATGGTGGGTGTTTGCGTTGCTGCACTGCTGGCCTTGTTGATATGTCTGTTGCAGGAGTCTGTGGCTGGGTGGCAGCGGCGTCCAGATTTGGCTGGGGAGCTCCCAGTCCTTCTTTCTCTGGGTTGGTGGCAGTTTCATTTTCGAGCTGGTTTGCTCTCCAATATCGATGCGTTTTCTCCGGTGACGGTGGAGTGTCGGGGCTGGCACTGTCCCTCGGATGTTGGTGCATGATTTTGTGTGTGCTCGCCTCCTTCCACTGAATTTCTGTGTATTTGTGCCACCCGTTCGCATTTGGGTGTGGGCTTGGTGTCTTGCCGCTGGCACCGTTAGCCACAGTCAAAATGATAGAGCCCACACTTTGGGGCATGTGCGCAGCGTTTTGGGTTGATGGTTACTAGGCTGTGTGGAGTGTTGCATTTGTGGTCAGAGATAGCAGACCATCTCATTGAATCGCTAAGTACAGCCCGGTGAAACAAATGGGAGGAGACAGTTGCTGACCGGAGCTTTACCCACTCTAGCAGGAAATGTTGGAGCCTCATCCATCGCCTAGGAGCTGCACAGAAGCCCCCTAGCCAAAGTCAAGCATCTGTCACACCCAACCAAGTTGCATCCCACCTACTGACCATCGCCAAAGCACCCCAAGACAAAGATACCAGAAGAGCAGTTACAACTGAGCTAAAAAAACACCAAAAAATGCCCGTAGAGGAAACGAACCCTGAACCCTTCGAGACTGCTGAACTGGAGAAAGTCCTACAGGGCCTGAAATGTGGAAAGGCAGCAGGATATGACAACATCTTCCCAGAATTCATGAAAAATCTTGGCCCCCGAGCCCTAACCTGGTTGACACAACTCTACACAAGGATCATACAAACAAACTCGATCCCAAAGAAATGGCGGACAGCAAAGGTCATTGCCATACCAAAACCTGGCAAAGACCACAAACTACCAGCAAGCTACCGCCCAATCTCCTTACTCAGCGTTCCTTATAAAATCATGGAGCGCCTAATACTGCAACGTATTTCCCCAGGAATAGAGGAAATTCTGAGTGTAGATCAAGCAGGTTTCCGCAAGGACCGCAGCACAGGAGAACAAGTACTAGCCCTAACCACCTTCATCGAAAATGGCTTCGAGAGCAGACTGAAGACAGGGGCTGTGTTTCTCGATCTTACAGCCGCCTATGATACGGTCTGGCACAAAGGCCTCCTCCTGAAATTTACAAAGGCAATCCCTGCCTGGGCAACAGCAATTAAGCATGCCTCGAATCCAACCTACCTTGGAGTGACCCTTGACAGGACCCTATCCTTCAAGGAACATTTAAAGGGGACGGCTGCTAAGGTGAAGGCACGAAACAACCTGCTCTGCAAGCTCGCTGGTGCAAAATGGGGGGCGGCAGCCTCCACCCTGCACACCTCAGCACTGGCCCTTTCATACTCTATAGCAGAATATTGTGCCCCTGTCTGGTCCAGGTCATCCTACACACACCACGTAGACACCCAGCTCAACACAACCATGAGAACCATAACTGGGACAATCCGCTCAACACCACTCCCCTGGCTCCCTGTATTGTCAAACATAGCCCCCCCCCCCCCCACACACACACACACACATCCGGCAAGCAGCACTAACTCAAAGGATGCTTTAAAAAGCCAAAGACTCTCCTCACTTACCAATCCATGCAGATATCTACACCCCACCCACTGCCTGACTTCCATCCAGATGGCCGATTTGGAAAAACCCTCCCCTAGCTGACTTCACCATCCAGACAGCTTGGCAAGACAAACAAACAAACACCCAAACAAACACCTGGTTACAAACCCCAACCAACAGGTCCCGGGCACCAACCTCCCAAGGAGACAGTGGTCTACACTCAGTCGCTTCAGGACTGGACATGGCCCCTGCTTGGCCAGCCTTCACAGATGGGACAGTAGCCCTAGCCCACTGTGCGCATGTGGAGAGGAGCAAACAATGGAACACATCATAGAGGCTTGCCCGCTCCAAAGACTGGAAGGAGGATTACACATCCTCCATACAGCAAACCAGGAGACAACTGCTTGGCTTGAGGACTTTGCATTCGCTAAATAATAATTTGTGGTCATTGGTGAATGATTGATTTATGTGGTTCTGTGGGGTGTGTTGGCCTTTTCTTCTCTGGCTGGGGCATGGATTGGGCCTGGCCTGCTGAGGGTTTGATTCCAGGCTGCATGTGGTCCGCAGGCCACTAATTGAAAAGGCCTGCTCTATGCCAACCTCAGCTCCTCCCCAGACAGCTCCAGTTTTCTCCATGATGCACACACCTGCATCTGCTTCACCTGTTTTTCCGGAGCATCTCGCTCTGCCTGTCATCATACCAGCAGCTTCGCCTCAAGTTTCACCTGTCATGTCTGCAGTTTTGCCCATTGTCAGACCTCCAGTTGCGGCTCCACATCATTCTCTGCACCCAGTCTCGGGTCCATGATGTAATCCAGCTCATCTGTCCACATCAGATGCTCCACCATTTTCACTTGGCAGTCCAGTGGCAGCAGAGCAAGGAATAAGGCATGTACCATTTTCTCATTTTTAACACCTAGTTATGAGAGGTCTTGCCTTGTTCCTAGGGAGGAGGCTCAGCGGCAGCCTTCAACCACTGCTGAGCTTTGCTCATCAGTCTCTGTTGTCAATTCTGCTGCCGCTTCAGTATTTCCATCCTCACTTGCCTCTCTTCTGTCCTGAGCCCCTCGCCAGAGGAGTTGACTCACTGCAGGGAGCTGCGGGACCCCATTGGGCAGCAGGGACAGTGCTACAAACTCTGCCTTTAAGGGGATGGATGGTCAGACATAGCATGGAGGAGGGCACACCATTTTGTGGAATCTAACCCGCATTTGGGGGGGGGAGACATTCCAGCCTTCATCAATGAATTTTTCCTGTTCAATGAGACTGCTCCTCTCCACATGCACACTCCTGCTGCTCTCCATGTGCATGCTGCTGTAGAGACTCATCCTCTGCACGTGCAGGCTCCTGCAGAGACTGCTCCTCTCCATGTGTACACTCCCGTTATGACTGTGTCAGCTGCAGCTCCTCCTGCTGGTCAGCCATCATCGTTGGGTGTCGTCTCTGATTGGTCTGGATGATCTGGATTCGCCGCTGATCAGCCTGCCCAGCCTGGTTCCACTGCTGCTTTTTGTGCAACTAAACTTGAGGTTTTCATTCCAGTAGCAGGAGACAAGGAGGTAAGGAAATTACTCTTTCTATTATCTTCTACATCAATTTTTGAAAAAGCCTTGCCTTAATCCTGGTAAGGGGACTTAAATGCAGATTTCACCAGCCTCTTGGCCCTCCCCACCAGTCTCTGCTGTTGATGACTATGGTGCCACCTTACAAACCTCCTGTCTTCCCCTCTCATCCAAGGTGGCCATGTCAAGGATGGAGCCACAGGAGGACCATGCTCCACCTCAGTCACCTGTCGTTCCAGAGGCCACGGGGCCTCCACCATATGTTCCTGAGTCTGGGGGCCTCCACCATGTGTTCCTTAGGTCAGAGCACTGAAGGCCCCTCAGGTACTGTCCCCAGAGCAAAAGGCTCCGGAGTTGTCTCCAGTGAAAAGAGCTTCTATGCTATCTCCTGTGTTGAGGGCTTCTGAGCTCAATGCTCCTATGGCACCATAATGCTCTGTCTGGTGGACCATGGACATTGGTAGACCACCCGATGTGCCGTGTTCATCCATCAGGTGGTCCATGGACTTTGGCAGGCCTCCTGACCCATCTTGTTTCATGATCCGGTGGCTTAGGGATGCTGGAAGTCCACCTGATCTGCCCAGTGCTGTGGAGTTCTCGGACTCTGTTTGGCCCCCACAAACTCGGTTTTGTGCTGGACTTTGTGGGAGGTAAGAGTTTGCTTTGGCCCGCCTAGCCTTGTTCTCCCACCACCCACCCAGGGAGGATCATTTAGTGTTTGTTTGGGTGAAACAAACATGAAACAAAAAAAAAAAAAAAAACATTTTAATGTTCTGCTAATAAAAGCAACATAATTTCCTCCAATAATATTTATAGAAGTAGATGCCAATTTGCACTATTGATGTGACAAATGATGTGTCAAATGTGACAAATTCCTCTTTTCTTTACTCAGTTCATTTTCATTGAAAAGCAGACAGTCCATTTATGCTTTAAACAACAACAAATACTGAAGGAAAAGAGACAAATTAAAACATTACACGTACAGAGGTGACAGACTAGTCTTGCACTTTAAGGGAGGGGGGTATTGTCAGGGTTCTGGGCATGGTCTGGGGACCATGCTCACACTTTGAGTTTATTTTTTTATTTTTTCTGTGCTTTCCCTGCCTAGGCCCAGTTTATACTTTGGAATTGTCTGTGTTTATTATTTATGATAGTTGAGTTATATTCTTTATTCTGGTTTGGGGTTTGAGTTTAGTTTTGTATCATTTTCTTTGTTATTTTCACCATCATTTTCATGGTCAGGTATTCCCTGGTCCTGTGTTCATGTTTCTTGTGTGTCCTCCGTTCCTGTTTACCTTTTGTCTCAGCTCCCCGTGTTTTTTCTGTACCTTTTGCCATGCCCTGCTGTCTCTGATTGCCCCTGATTGTTCTCACCTTCTCTCTGTTGTCTTGATTGCCTCCTCGTTTACTTATGCCAGTGAGAGTCTATGTCCAGCACGGTGTCTTTGTCTTATTTCAGCATGTTATCCACACTTCTGCCATGATGATATTTTGAAGTTTTGTTTATGCTTTGCCATGTTTTGGTTCCAGTCCATGAGCTGTATTGATTTCTGTTTGTTAAAAAATCATGGTTTATAACATTCGCCTTACATCTGGATCCTCCTCTTATTTGCCCCAGAGGGGCAACCGTGACAGTTTTCCTCAGCAATTTATTAATTATACTTTTTCTCGTTAAACTTCTTAAATAACTTGCTATTTTCTTATACATTTTCAATGACTGTTATTGTATATGTGACTTTTTCCTCATAAATGTGCAATTTTTGTCATAAATTTGTGATTTTTGTGAATTTTCTTGTTTATTTTTTTCATGTAAGTTTGCATTCACACACACACACACACACAAATTTAGGACTTCATTTAAATAAGTGATCATTTTTTTTAATTAATATGTTCTGTTTTTCTGGTAAATTCAAAGTTTAATTGTATATATGTTTTTTGATGTTTTTTTTTCTTCTAATTTTGTGGCTTTTCCCAAAATTTTGCACCTTCAGAAAATTTGGAGACATTATCTACAGTATATTTGCAGAAAAATGTTGTCATGAACTTCTTTTTTCCTGAGGACTGGCAGCAATATTGGTTGATTATATGAAATTATAAAACTACTACAAAACAGTTGTAATGTAGATGCAAAGGATTGTAACTCCTGTCGCTCAGGGTAGTATCTCATGGAGTGGTGAATGCTGGCGATCCTAGTGACTTTTGGTTTTTGTGGGGGTTCGTAAAAGGTTGCCATACAGTTTCCTAACAGGTTTTCTTGTGGTCAAAAATTTGGAAAAATTAAAAAATGTTTTGGCGGATGTATTTTCTCACAGCCAGTTGCAAAATGTTGTAATATATTTATAACATACCCTCATGGATCGTCACCTTATCGTTGTGGAGGGGTTTGCGTGCCCCAGTGATCCCAGGAGCTATTTTGTCCGGGGCAATTTGCCTCTGATAGGGTCACCCAAGACAAACAGGTCCTGGGTGAAGGGCCAGACTAAGAACGATCCAACAGACTCTCATGATAAATTCTATAGTGTGGAAGATGTGAAAATGACGAGGCAGCGTTCTTTCTCAGAGTCAGCTTTATTCACATCTCCATCATTTCAAAGCAGAAAAAAGAGAATAAAACAGTAAACTCTCGTCCTTAAATATCAGGGACTTCACACCTCATAGATCACATGTCCCACAGACCACCTTGCATAATAAAGACAGTCACAATGCATTTCACCACCTTGCATAATAAAGACAGTCACAATGCATTTCCCTCCATGATATCACTTCCACTGTCTCCCACGCATCCTTTAATCGACCCCCCACAGTCTCCAGCCTTGCATAACAAGGCTAAGCTTCCTGCCTTTGTTCTGACCTAAAATGCGAGTCACAGAACCGGTCCAACAGGTCCATTGAGTGTTCACCACACAAGCCCCCCCCCCCCCCCCCCAGCATTTTAGAAAAACAGAACAACAAGAAAATAACCACATGCATGCCGTGATAGCATCAATACACATCAGTCCACATGCTGGATAGGCTTCAACCTCCTGCCAAATCTGCTGTAGCTGGGGTTCACCGTCTCTGCGGCGCTGTCCCGCTGGGGATTTGCCGTCTGGGGGCGGAAACCCTTTGTCAGTCTCTGCGGGTGTTCTGGGGAAACATTACTTTGGGAAACATTACTGTGTGAAACCCTCCGTGGTGGTCTACCTCGCCGCGGGGCCTTTGCCAACAGCACTTCCTCCTCTGCCACCACAAAAGCGGGTTTAAGTCTGTCTATGCCAATTTTCTCTTTCCTACCCCCCAAATCTAGCAAAAACTGCTTGTCCCCTGTTTCTAGCACTCTGAATGGTCCGTCATAAGGCGGTCGCAGCGGGGTTCGATGCGCATCGTGTCTAACAAAAACAAACTCTGCGTTCTTCAAAGTTTTAGGCACAAAAACGCGCAGAAAACTGTGGTGCGCGGGGCCGGGCAGCGTGCTTGATTCTATGTTAATCCGCAACAGCTGAGACGGTGAGGTGTTTGGTGCAGGGTTATCTGGGAGAAACTCCCCAGGCAGCTGGAGTGGCTGCGCAAACACGAGCTCCGCTGGGGAGGCTTCTAGATCCTCTTTAGGTGCAGAACGCAACCCCAATAACACCCATGGTAACTTGTCAACTCAATTTGTATCCGTCAGTGACGCTCTGAGAGCCGCTTTCAATGACCTATGAAAACGTTCGCATAACTAACTAACTAACTAACTAACTAACCTGCACTTATATAGCGCTTTTCTAGTCACAAAGACCACTCAAAGCGCTTTCATTAATACTAACCCTCTATTCTAAGAGCCTATAGGAAACAGATATCTAGGGACAATTTAGAACAGCCAATTAACCTAACATAACCCGTTAGCCTGCAGATTGTACGCGGTTGTGCGGTGAATTGTGACACCCAGGCTGCGGGCCATTGTCGACCAAAGCTCGGAAACAAATTGAGGGCCTCTGTCGGACGTAATGTCCGAGGGAACGCCGAAGCGCGCCACCCAAGCTGTTAAAAATGCGCGCGCCACTTCCTCGGCCGTTGTTGATGCCAGCGGGACCACTTCAGGCCAGCGCGTAGTGCGGTCCACCATTGTCAGAAGATGTGTGCACCCCTGTGACAGCGGGAGGGGTCCAACGAGGTCCACATGAACGTGATTGAACCTCTTGGCCAGAATGTGAAACGGTTCCAAAGGAGCTCTCGTGTGCCTGTGTACTTTCGCACGTTGACACGCCGTGCAGGCTGCTGCCCACTCTTTGACCTGTTTGCGGAGGCTCGGCCAAACAAATTTCTCTCCCACCATTTTGACCAACGCGCGCACTCCAGGGTGCGCCAAAGAATGAACCGAGTCAAAAACGCGGCGGTGCCACGCGGCCGGTACCACTGGACGCAGCCGTCCAGTGGAGACATCGCAGATTAGGGGGGGCATACCGTCTTGCAGCACCCTGCTCTCCAGCCTTAACCCTGTTGGTCCAGACTGGAGCGCGCGCACGTCTGCGTCATCAACCTGCTCTGTGGCCATGGCTGCATAATCTAACCCTACGCTGAATGGGGCCGCCACAGCACGCGAGAGGCAATCTGCCACTACATTGAGTTTGCCCGCCACATGCTGAATATCAGTGGTAAACTCTGATATCGCGGCCAGCTGTCTCTGCTGCCGGCCTGACCACGGTTCCGAGACCTTGGCCATCGCGAATGTTAGCGGTTTGTGATCAACGAATGCAGTGAAAGCACATCCTTCCACCCAGAACTGAAAGTGGCGGATGGCCAAATGGAGAGCGAGCAGCTCCCTGTCGAACCCGCTGTATTTATGTTCGCTATCGCACAAGGTCCTGCTGAAAAAGGCGAGGGGCTGCCAAACCCTGGCTACGTGTTGCTCCACGACCGCCCCTATGGCCATATCTGACCCGTTAGTGGTTAGCGCTATGCGGGCCGTTGGGTCTGGGTGTGCCAACAACGCAGTCTTTGCCAAGGCTGCTTTCACCTCCGAGAATGCTTGGTCCTGCTCCGGGGACCACTCGATCTTATCCGCGGGTTTCTTTTTTTTGAGCGCGGCATACAGCGGCTGCATGAGCTGCACCGCGCGGGGGAGAAAACGGTTATAAAAATTCACCATACCCAAAAACTCCTGCAACGCCCTGACTGTCTGCGGCCGGGGAAAATCTGCCACAGCGCGCACTTTGTCAGGCAGCGGGACTGCTCCTTCGGGGGAGACGCGGTGTCCTAAAAAATCAATCTGCGCCACCCCGAACTGACACTTCGCTGGGTTGATTATTAACCCATGATCTTCCAACCTTCGGAAAACTGTGGCCAGGTGTTTTTCGTGTTCGTCTTCAGACGTGCTGGCTACTAAAATATCGTCCAGGTAGACGAACACAAAAGGGAGATCGCGAAGCACCGCGTCAATCATGCGTTGGAGCATCTGAGCAGCCCCTTTAAGTTCAAATGGCATGCGCAAAAACTCAAATAAACCAAACGGAGTTATTACCGCTGTTTTGGGTATGTCCTCAGTGCGCACTGGGACTTGGTGGTAACCGCGGACCAAGTCTATTTTAGAAAAAATGTGCGCCCCTGCCAAATGAACCGAGAAATCTTGGATATGTGGGATTGGGTAGTGGTCATGCGCTGTAGCGTTGTTTAACCTGCGAAAATCCCCGCAAGGGCGCCATGATCCGTCAGCTTTCGGGACCATATGTAGAGGGGAAACCCACGGACTGTTTGAACGTCGGATAATGCCCAACCTCTCCAGGTTGGCGAACTCCTCGCGCGCTATGGCTAGTTTAACTGCGTCCAAGCGCCGAGCTTTTGCAAAAACGGGCGGTCCGGTAGTGGTAATAAAATGCTCCACCCCTTGCTTAGCGACTGTTGCCGAAAATGTGGGGACCGTGAGTGCTGGGAACTGAGTGAGCAGTGTGTGGAACTTACCGCCTGCTGTTGTGACGTTGGCTTGTGCTGTAGGCGGGGCCACTCGCGCTGCACAGGGGACAGAATCAAAAGAAAGTGCACTAACCAGGCGCCTGTTAGCGAGATCAACCAACAACCCATGTGAGCACAAAAAATCAGCCCCCAGCATATTGAAATTTACTGTTGCTACAACAAAAGTCAACTCATATGCACGGCCGTGTAGAGACAGAAGCAGAGTCTTCTCACCAAAGGCCTTAATCTCCGAGCCGTTCGCCGCTGTCACCAGGGGACCTCCAGAACCCGCCAGTCTGTCCGCGTAGGAAGGAGTGATGAAACTCAACTGGGAGCCTGTGTCGACGAGGAAATGCCTCCCAGAATGTGCGTCTGACAAGTAGAACAGCTTGTTCTCTTCCCCGAGGTCCGCGGCTGATACCGACCCCTGGTCTTGGAGTTTCCCAAATGCCCGAACTGGCACGGCGGTACACACTTGCGTGCCCTCTCTGCGAAGCGGCAATGGTAGAAACAAAAGACGTCCGGTCCACACTCCCTGGCCCTTGCCGCCACCGTCGTCGGTGAGTCTGGCACCGCTGTCTCTGGCCTCCTGTTGTCTGCAGTCGTCACGGCGAGTTCTGCTGCAGCGGCCGTGGCTGCGCGCCGCTTGGTGGCGTTGACAATCCGCTGCGCCTCTCGGCCCAGCGCGCGGTAGTCCCGTAGGGCCAACCATGGCGAACTGGCCAGAGCCGCTCTCACTGCTGATGGTAGAGTCCTGGGGAAGAGGTGGGTGAAAATGAAGTGATCATCGTCAGAGTCTTTCAACCTCAACAACTTCTCCATCAGGCTTGCGGGCATGTCGTTTTCCCCCTCCGTCAGTGCCAGGAGCCTCTCTGCTCGCTCCACCGCCGAGGGGGTGAATTGCTGGATGAGTGCAGCCTTCAACGCGCCGTATTTGTCGTTCTCCGGCCGCTGGTCGATCAGACTCTCCACATGCTGGGCCGTGTTGTTGTCCAGCTTTGCGACTACGTGGTAGAATTTCGTGACATCTACCGATATCCCCCGGAGGTTGAACTGCGCCTCAACTGCGTTGAACCAGGAGCGCGGATTGTTCTGCCAGAAGTCCGGTAGCTGGACTGTAGCGGCATTCGCTTGGCTGGGGGCTCCTGACGTGGCTGGCCCGGGGGAATTTCTTTCTTCCATGATACGTCTCAGGGTCACCAGTGTGGAAGATGTGAAAATGACGAGGCAGCGTTCTTTCTCAGAGTCAGCTTTATTCACATCTCCATCATTTCAAAGCAGAAAAAATAGAATGAAACAGTAAACTCTCGTCCTAAAATATCAGGGACTTCACACCTCATAGATCACATGTCCCACAGACCACCTTGCATAATAAAGACAGTCACAATGCATTTCACCACCTTGCATAATAAAGACAGTCATAATGCATTTCCCTCAATGATATCACTTCCACTGTCTCCCACGCATCCTTTAATCGACCCCCCACAGTCTCCAGCTTTGCATAACAAGGCTAAGCTTCCTGCCTTTGTTCTGACCTAAAATGTGATTCACAGAACCGGTCCAACAGGTCCATTGAGTGTTCACCACAATAGCAAGGATTCAGTGTACCCCCCCCCCCCCCGGTATGGGGTTACCGGGGCCCCACCCTGGAGCCAGGCCTGGGGGAGGGGCTCAAAGGCTAGCGTCTGGTGGTCGGCTTTCCACCCATGGGACCCGGCCGGGCTCAGCCCGAAGGAGTTACATGGGTCCTCCCTCCAGTGGGCTCACCACCTGCAGGAGGGATCATGGGGGTCCGGTGCTATGTAGATTAGGTGGCGGTCAAAGGCAGAGACCTTGGCGGACTGATCCCAAGCTTTCTAAACTGGCTTTTGGTACGTGGAATG
This sequence comes from Pholidichthys leucotaenia, assembly GCA_020510985.1. NCBI lineage: Eukaryota > Metazoa > Chordata > Actinopteri > Cichliformes > Pholidichthyidae > Pholidichthys > Pholidichthys leucotaenia. The sequence goes on from CM035836.1 coordinate 87,643,132, forward strand.
TCACCTCTCTGGTGGGGAAGGGGCCTTAGCTGGTGTACGAGGTTGAGAGATACTCAACCTCGTACACCAGAGGAGAGTCCGGCCATTGGTCGAACCTCGGATTCAGGAGGAACAATGTAGTTTTCGTCCTGGCCGTGGCACATCGGACCAGCTATTTACCCTCTCGAGAATTCTTGAGGGTTCGTGGGAGTTTGCCCAACCAGTTTACATGTGTTTTGTGGACTTGGAGAAGGCATTTGACCGCGTCCCTCATGGTTTTTTGTGGGGGGTGCTTCGGGATTATGGGGTATCGGGCTTGTTGTTACGAGCTATTCGGTCTCTGTACGACCGTTGTGAGAGTTTGGTTCGTATTGCCAACACTCGGTCGGAGTCATTCCCAGTGAGAGTTGGACTCCGCCAGGGCGGCCCTTTGTCACCGATCCTGTTCATAATTTTTATGGACAGAATTTCTAGGCGCAGCCAGGGAATGGAGGGTGTCATGCTTGGTGACCACAGGATCTCATCTCTGTTGTTTGCAGATGATGTTGTCCTGCTGGCTTCATCTAGCAATGACCTACAGCTCTTGCTGGGACGGTTTGCCGCTGAGTGTGAAGTGGCTGGGATGAGAATCAGCACCTCCAAGTCCGAGTCCATGGTCCTCAGCCGGAAAAAGGTGGATTGTCCTCTCTGGGTTGGGGACAGGCTCCTGTCCCAAGTGGAGGAGTTTAAGTATCTTGGGGTCTTGTTCACGAGTGAGGGGAAAATGGAGCGAGAGATCGACAGACGGATTGGAGCAGCATCTGCAGTGATGCGGATGTTGTACCGGACTGTTGTGGTGAAGAGGGAGCTTAGTTCTAAGGCAAAGCTGTCGATTTACCAGTCAATCTACGTTCCTACTCTCACCTATGGTCACGAGCTTTGGGTAATGACCGAAAGAACGAGATCGCGGATACAAGCGGCTGAAATGAGCTTTCTCCGTAGGATTGCTGGACTCACCCTCAGAGATAGGGTGAGGAGCTCAGTCATCCGGGAGAGGCTCAGAGTAGAACTGCTGCTCCTCCACATTGAAAGGAGTCAGTTGAGGTGGTATGGGCATCTGATTAGGATGCCTCCTGGACGCCTCCCACTTGAGGTGTTTCAGGCACGTCCCTCTGCGAGGAGACCCCGGGGCAGACCCAGGACTCGGTGGAGAGACTATGTCTCCCAGCTGGTCTGGGAACACCTTGGTATCCTGTCTGGAGAGCTGGAGCAGGTGGCTGGGGAGAGAGAAGTCTGGGCTTCTCTGCTTGATCTGCTGCCTCCGCGACCCAGACCTCCGGAAAAGTGGTAGAAGATGGATGGATGGATGGATATTTATAACACATGTCAGTAAGTTGTTTTTTTTTTCTTGGTTCCCCTAATAGTGAACAATAGCAACTGTTCAAGACCCTTTATGGAAAAACTGTTGGCAAGCTTAAAAACTGTGTAATAACTGTACCCTGACAAAACCCAAAAAACAGTTTCAATAACAGTTCCTTTGCATTTGTCGCTCCATGAGATACTAGCTTTATTTTTACAAACATTCATCAGAAAAGGTAGCAACTCAAAAAAAAAAAAAATACCTCACCATGTCCATCAGCATTCACCACTCCATGAGATGCTGTCCTTAGTTAAAATTCTATTGCAAACAGAGATCTCAAACAGCATCATGAAGCTGCTGATTGTGTCTGGACTTCTGTGTGCAGTGGTGGCTCTGTTCACTGCTGCTGGTGAGTATTTTACTGTTGCGTTGTATATATTGTTAATCATCGACTATAGAAGATTTTTTAAAGTTTAACTTTTTCAATCCTTCCAGAGTCAGACTCCATGGATGAAACTGAAACAGCAAATCAGAAAGGCAAGTGGACTTTTTCAATCTGATTCCCTTAATTCAATTATCAGATGGTGTGAGCAATCAAAACACCTGAATGAACCGCATATGAGAAAGAAGGAAAAAAAAAAAGCTTTTCTGGTCAATGAGACAGTAAACCAAATAGTTGGAAAAAGTTAAATGTAATTGTGCTCCATCAATTCATTTGTATGTTTGTTTCTTTGCTCTTAAGGTCATGATTTCATAGAGAGATCCTGCTCTTGTCCCAGTGGTTGGACTGAGTTCAATGGCCGATGCATACGCTACATTCCTGAAAAAATGAATTGGGATGATGCTCAGGTAGCATCGAGTTTGATTTGAGCCCACCTTTTAATCACAATAATCACGCTGATATTTTTTATGTTTTATCATTTTGCTTTTTTGTAATAATAGCGACACTGCCAGTTCTTGAGTGCAAACCTTGCATCTGTGTACTGTGATGAGGAGTACCAGCAGATACAGAAGCTGATATTGAATGCCACCGGAGAAAGTGGCTACACCTGGATTGGAGGCACTGATGAACAAGAGGTAATTAAAAAGTGTTCATTTATTTTCTGTGACACAGCACATTTGTTAATAAGTTAAATTTATGTATATTAAAAAATCTTGATCTTTTGTTAAAAAAAACCCCATTATTCATTATTGTAGGAGGGGACTTGGGTTTGGGAAGATGAAACATGTTTCATATACACCAAATGGTGTAAGAATGAACCAAATGATTACAAGGATGGCGAGGATTGTCTTTTAATGAATTTTACAGGTAAATCAATATTTATAGTGGCTATAAAAAGTCTACACACCCCTGTTCAAATGCTAGGTTTTTGTGATGTAAAAAAATGAGACCAAGATAAATCATTTCAACCCCCCCCCCCCCTCCATTAATGTGACTTATAACCTCTACAACCCAACTGAAAAATATACTGAAATCTTTTCAAGGGGAAAATAAAAAAAATAAATAAAACACTTACAGCAACCTGGTGGCATAAACATGCACATCCACTTATAATGGGGGATATGGCTGTGTTCAGAATTAACCAATCACATTCAAACTCATGTTAAATGGGAGTCAGCACACGCCTGCCACCATTTAAAGTGCCTCTTATTAACCCCAAATAAAGATCAGCTGTTCTAGTAGGCTTTTCCTGGCGTTTTTGTAGTCACATCCTACAGCAGAAGCCATGGTCCACAGAGAGCTTCCAGAGCATCAGCGGGATCTCGTTGTTCAAAGGTATCAGTCAGGAGAAGGGTACAAAAGCATTTCCAAGGCATTAAATATGCCATGGAACACAGTGAAGACAGTTATCATCAAGTGGAGAAAATAAGGCACAACAGTGACATTACCAAGAGCTGGATGTCCCTCGAAAACTGCTGAAAAGACGAGAAGAAAACCCTATCAGGAAGGCTGCCAAGAGGATGACAGCAGCACTGAAGGAGCAGCGGGAATTTCTGGCAAGTACTGGCTGTTTTAGTAAATGTGACAACAATCTCAAGTCTTCTTCATATGTCTAGGCTATGGAGTAGGGTGGCAAGAAGAAAGCTTTTTCTTACGAAGAAAAACATCCAAGCCTGGCTACATTTTGCAAAAAACAAATTTGAAATCTCTCAAACACATGTAGGAAAATGTGTAATGGTCTAAGGAAACCAAGGTTTAACTTTTTGGCCATAAATCCAGAAAGTAAATTTGTTGCAAACACAACACTGCTCATCACCCAAAGAACACCATACCTACAATGAAGCATGGTGGTGGCAGCATAATGTGTTGGGGCTGTTTTTCGTCAGCTGGAACTGAGACCTTCGTCCAGGTGGAGGGAATTATGAACAGTTCCAAATACCAGTCAGTGTTGGCACAAAACCTTCGGGCTTCTGCTAGAAAGCCGAATATGAAGAGGAACTTTATCTTTCAGCATGACAATGACCCAAAGCACAGATCAAAATCAAAAAGAATGGATTCAACAGAAGAAGATTAAGGTTTTGTAATGGCCCAGCCAGAGTCCAGACCTGAATCAGATCGAACATCTGTGGGGTGATCTGAAGAAGGCTGTGCACAGAAGATGCCCTCACAATCTGACAGATTTGGAGCATCTTTGCAAAGAAGAGTGGGTAAATTTTGCCACATCAACATGTGCCAGGCTGATAGACTCCTACCCAAAAAGACTGAGTGCTGTAATAAAAGCCAAAGGTGCTGCAACAAAGTATTAGTTTAAGGGTGTGCATATTTATGCAACCAGGTAATTGTAAGTTTTTTTATTTTTTTATTTTTCACATGAAAAGATTTCAGTTAGTTTTTCAATGGGGTTGTATGGGTTATTAGTCACATTGATGGTGAAAAAAGTTTTGAAATGATTTATCTTGGCCTCATTTTTTTACATCACAAAAACCTGGCATTTGAATAGGGGTGTGAAGACTTTTTATATCTACTGTACAGTAGGTAGTACTGAACATACTGTATGTATGTGATGTTGGAATGAATAAATACATATAAATATACAGTATATACAAGTATTCTCACCTGTGTTCTTGTACTCTTTTAGGAAATAAGTGCTGGAATGATTCATCCTGTGAAGGATCCCATCCATCGGTCTGTGCCAAGGATATTTGAGAATTCCTGTTATGACACAATGTTGTGTCAACACCAAAAATCTTATATATTACCCAATAAATCAGCTACACATTCTACATTTCAAATTCTTTTCTATTACTGAAAAGCTGCTTAAGGAATGAGGGGACAAGAAACAAACAGAGGATGGACTGTCTCCTTCCAATAGGAGCAGACAGAATGTGATTTAAAATGACTGTTGTTATCATATCCTTCATTTGAAAAGCAAACTTTACTTTCACATCTTGTTCAATAAATTAAAACAATAACCATTTGCAATATTTCTTAGAAATTAAAAAAAAAAATTCTGAAAAATATTACCCAGCTCTCACTTTCAGCAACGACCTTTAGTCAAACATTTAGTTTACAGTGCATCTAGAACATATTCCCAGAGCTTCACTTTTTCCACATTTTATATGTTAGAGCCTTATTCCAAAATCGATTAAATTCATTTCTCCCTCAAAATTCTTCCCATTATAGAGGACCTAAGTCATTCCCCCTCTACTTCCTCTCATGGGACTGTAAATTGGACAAATTCTCCATTAAAATGAATGGCAAGAGCAAAATTGTCTTTTCATCTTGATTGAATTTTTGCAGCAAGTTACACATATGATGTTTGTCAATTTAAAAGATATTTGTCCACGTAACTAATGTTCTCAGCTGTCATATAATAACAGAGTAATATTTAGTTTTTGTGAAAATGATTAGCAGACAACAACTCCCATTATCCCACATTACAACATGATCATAGATGAAGATTACTAAAATCTCACCTCCAGTTTCATGACTGATGAAAGAAGGACCCAAAGAGGAGAAAAACAACACAAAGGTGTTGTTTTGTATTGTGAGTGTAACCCAGTGTTAAAAACGCGAATAAAAATATGAATATTGATACTGCTTTTAAAAAGAAAAACACCCATTTCACAATGGGAGTAAATAATTTAAAGATGAATATTTAAATAAATATATATTCATAAAACAGTAGGGAACATTTTCTGGGGAGTTTTGATAAAGTTCCAAATGTTTTTATTTGGTATTTTGAGCAACCTATGGCTGCGCCGTTGTTTGGCTGTGCCAGCCAATGGGTTAAAGCGTACCTGTGGTGGTCGTGAAGACGCATTTGACTTGAAAACATTATGAAAAAGTATTTCTTATTTTGGTAAATAATTTTTGCCAGCCATATACCACCAGACATATATTCAAATAGGAACTTGGCCATGGGCAGCCAATGAAAACTGTGGGCGCAGCCATGACACATGCGGATGTGACGTCACTTCGTTGATACTCAACAGTCAATGCTCCGCCTGTATGAGAGACTAGGGTGCTGTTGTGAGTGTTTTTATTCTATTATGGCTGAATTGTCGGACTCTGAGGAAGAATTTGTCCAACATGGCTACAAGTTTGAGCCAGAAAGGCCTTCTGAGGGTTAAAGTGACGAAGTGGTCCTCACACACAACGCAATTTCGTCTGAAATTATTCGTCTGTGCCCTGTTTCCGCTCCGATCTTCTGACAAGGTGAGCTGGGTTTCGGTACACAAAAAAAGTCTTTCTTTGTTTTTTTCGCTTATTATTCAGACATCCAAAGGCTTTACATTCCGCCATGTTGCGATATCCATATCGCATTGTATGTTTTTGTTTTTACAAGAGCGCCGAGTGTCTGCTGCTCTGTATAATATCCCCAAGCCGCTGCACATCCGGGTACTCAGATCGCAGTTTTATAAACATCGTCCTTGTACGAGCTGAGATCAGAAAAGACGGCTCGCTGAATTTAAACATTTATTTATTTATTTTCTACTCGTTTTAGTTCTGCATTTAATATGAACCCTGAGTTTGAAATAAACGTTTGAATTTGAATATCCCGGAAGCCGCTGCACATCCGGGTACTCAGATACTCAGATCGCAGTTTTATAAACATCGTCCTTGTACGAGCTGAGATCAGAAAAGACGGCTCGCTGAATTTAAACTTTTATTTATTTATTTTCTACTCGTTTTAGTTCTGCATTTAATATGAACCCTGAGTTTGAAATAAACGTTTGAATTTGAATATCCCGGAAGCCGCTGCACATCCGGATACTCAGATACTCAGATCGCAGTTTTATAAACATCGTCCTTGTACGAGCTGAGATCAGAAAAGACGGCTTGCTGAATTTAAACATTTATTTATTTATTTTCTACTCGTTTTAGTTCTGCATTTAATATGAACCCTGAGTTTGAAATAAACATTTGAATTTGAATATCCCCGAAGCCGCTCCATATCCGGGTACTCGAGGCTCAGCCAATACTGATCCAGATCGCGGTGTCAACGAAATTACATCACAGGAAGCGTCCTGGAAGTCCATGTAGCCGCTAGTATGGCTGTACCCATGTTTTGCTGACATAGCTGAACCAGCAGATCAGCAATGGATTTATATCAAATTGCCTTAAACTTGAATTTTACCTTGAAATTGAACTAGAAAGTGAGCCAGGGGCTCAATATAATATCTTTTTTTGCACGACCACCACAGGTACACTTTAAGCGCTCTCTCTCTGGGTCTGGGTATGACTTGCATTTTTGGCTCAGTCACGCCAGACGCCGAAAGACACCGACCAAGAGAGAGAGACGGTCCTTGATGATATGGCGACGCTAACGTGCTAATAGCAGTCTTTGTCTCGGATAAAACCTGAGATTGGTAAGCCTGAACAAACACCTGCAATGAGACATTGGTGTATTATCAAATTCTAATGCCCCGTTTGATAAATTTAAAGATTTGGATCCAAAGGCTATAAACGCATGTTGACCGCAGGAACCCCATGACGCACGTGTCACTTAGCTTGGTAAGTGCCATTTAGTGTGTATGGGAAATGCTAATCGCTAGCTTGAAATGCTAACCACCGATGCTAATTTCGGCTAGTTTTTTCATCAGAAAAAGGCATTTTTCAAAGCTGTAACGGTTAGCAAAGGTCCCAATTCCCTGGCCAATGATTGCTACTTAATGGTGAAAGTTGAACCTGTGGCTTATATGTGTTTTAAAGTGCAAATTTGTGATAAATTGTTGTGCTAGCTGATATGCTAACTTGGTGCAGCACACTGCACAATTATTACTGTGATGTCAAGTGTTCCAAATGCACTTTACTCATTGTTATGGTACCATATTGATAAATGGAGATAGTAGAATGTGTTTATTTTATGCACATTTGGTGATTTAAGGAATTTGAACTATTGTTGTACTATGTAGAACTATTTTTTTTTTTTTTTTGTTACTTATTTGTACCCGTAGGTAGACTTGGTTTGCAGTCTGGTGACAAGTCACTGGCTGCTGGTCGCTGCGTGCGCGAGCGCCCTAAACCTACATGTTTTTGGTGTGCGGGAGGAAACCGGAGAAATCCCGGAGTAAACCCGCGCAACACGGGGAGAACATGCAAACTCCACACAGCTCACTGTTGGTCGGGGGCTGGGATCGAACCCACGATCTCATGATCCCCGCGATCCCCCGGCCGAGGGTAAAACTGTGCTGCCACAGTGCTAAACCACTGCGCCACCGTGCAGCCATGTAGAACTACTATGTTCTACATATAGTTCTACTATATGTAGAACTATTTGACATTGATGTAACAAGCTATAGATTATAGCTTAATTCTTGTTCTGACCTATTTTATAGGTCAGTTGTTTTTTTTTTTTTTTGTTTTTTTTTTGTTTGGTTTCCTGATTCCTGGACCAAGAAACCGTGAACTCCAGACCTGGATGGCGAGCCTTGCCCAAACCTAACTGACTGGTAAAAGTGACCCAACTGGTCACCTGGAACTGATACCAAAGAACTGTACATATTGTGAATATATTTTGGATGGATTGTACTTTCTTTTATTATTGAATTATTATTGTGATCAGCGCTCTACCTGTGTTTATGTGTACATAATTTTGAAATATATATAGTTCCAAGTTCCATACACCGTGTGTGTGTGTGAGTTTTCTATTGTTGTGTCCTCTGGGCCCCTACGAACCTGTGGTCTGTCTGATCTGGCCCAATTGTCCCTTCCATCCAGGTAGTAGACTTAAAGGTAACTACACTGCCATAACCCAATGCTACCACAAGGGTACAAGATTGTACACCTAAAGTAGTATTACACACCTAAAGTGCTACAAAGAGGTGTTATACACAAGTGGGTGTTACATGAGACCTGCAGATGATCAAGAGGATTGTTAGTTACTTCAGCCTGGGCGCGCTTTGAAAAGATCATATAAGCTCAGTCCATCTGTGTTTGTAGTTTTTTTAATTTACGTATTTTCACAACCTTATACCGTAACAGTTAGACAACAGCCTACACTGTTATTTACATGGAAAATTATCTTTTAAATTGACAAACATAATATGTGTCACTTGCTGAAAAATTTGATCAGGATCAAACGATAATTTCATTCTTCCCATTGATTTCAATGGAGAATTTTTTTCCGATTTAAGGTCCCATGTGTGGAAGTAAAGGGGGCGTGACTCTGTATACCCCATAATGACTAAGAGAGAGTTTTTTTTTTTTTAATTTTTATTAATTTCTTTAAAATTAAGAACGGAACTATAACGTGTACATGAGTATTCACAGCCTTTGCTCAATACTTTGCTGAAGCAACTTTAGCAGCAATTACAGCCTCAAGTTTTTTTGAGTACAATGCTACAAACTTTGCAAGACCTCTCAAGCTCCATCAGGTTGGATGGGAAGTGTCAGTCTGCAGCTGCTTTCAGACCTCTCGAGAATCATTCAAGCGGGTCCAAAGTCTGGGATCTGGCTGGGCCACTCAAGGATATTCACAGAGTTAGCCACAGTTAACCACTCCTTTGTTATTGTGGCTTTATTCTTAAGGTTGTTGTCCTGTTGGAGGATGAACCTTTGCCACGGTCTGAGGTCCAGAGTGGACCTGGATGCCTCTGTACATTGCTGGATTCATCTTTCCCTTGATCCTGACTAGTCTCCCTGTTCCTGCCGGGGAAAAACACACCATGCTTCACTGTTGGGACAGTATTGGCCAGGTGATGAGCAGTGCCTGGCTTCTTACAGAAATGATGCTTGGTATTCAGGTCAAAGAGTTCAATTTTTGCTTCATCAGACCAAATAATTTTGTTTCTCATAGTTTGGGAGTCCTCCAGGTGCCTTTTGGCAAACTCCAGGAGGACTGTTATGTGCCTTTTACTGAGGAGTGTCTTCCAACCATTGGGTTCTTGGTCACCACCCTGACTAAGGCCCCTGTCCCCCGACAGCTCAGTTTGGCCAGGTGGCCAGCTCTAGGAAGAGAGTTTGTGGTTCCAATCTTCTTCCATTTAGGGATGATGGAGGCCACTGTGCTCACTGGGACCATCAATGCTGCAGAAATTTTTCTGTACTCTTCCCCAGATCTGTGCCTCGATAGATGGTGGTGGCAGCATGTTCACACGCAGCAGCTAGTTGCTCCAGACTACTGAACTTGTTTTTGTGTTTCTTCTGTCTTCTTCTGTATTCCGTCTATGATGGACTAAATACCCACAGTCGCAAAGAACTTACAGGCATCTGTCGCCAACTTACCTCCAACATCTCCAGCGCTCATTCCAGTAATTACCACCACATCCTTGAGGAAATTGCCAGACCTTCGGGCACTCCTTGTTTTGTTATGCCCTTCAAACGGTGCAGACAGCGGGAGAGGAAGCAGAAACGAGGCTGCAGGGCTGGTCTCCATGCCCAGCTGCGCAAACTATGCACCAAACCACAGTTACCTTCAATTTTTCTCACCAACGCCAGATCCCTCACCAACAAAATGGATGAGCTGCGATTGGAGATCACCTACAATTGCTACGTCTGGGACTGTTGTATTCTGATTGTGACCGAATCATGGCTGAACCCATGCATTCCTGTCACCACTGTGGAATTACCTGGCCAAACCACACACCGTTTTGACCACAATGCTGATTCTGGTAAGGGAAGGGGTGGAGGACTCTGTGTTTATGTGCTTCAGACTTGGTGCAATAACAGCAGAATAATTCATAGTAACTGTTCACTGGACTTAGAGGTCATGTCCTTCCTGCGTAGACCTTTTTATCTTCCCCGCAAACTAACGGCAGTAATTTTAACAGCTGTTTACTTTCTTCCAGATGCTACCATTAGCTTAGCACTCAATCACCTTCAGCACATTGTCAGCAGGCAGCAAAGGGATCAAACCGATGCAGTCCACATTACTGCAGGGAATTTTAACAAAACATGCATAAAGACTGTACTCCCCAAATTCCTCCAACATGTTAAGTGTCCCACAAGAGGGGAAAGAACACTGGCTCATGTTTACAGTAACATTAAGCATGACTACAGAGCCACCCCACTCCCCCACCTTGGACAATCAGACCATCTCTCTCTGCTTCTAATACCTGCCTACACCCTTCTTAGGAAGAGTTCCCAGAAACCAAACAAACAATAAAAACCTGGCCTGAAAATGTCCTCCTACAGCTACGTACAACACTGCTTTCCCTGCACTGATTGGAACATCTTTAAACTGCAGGACCTGGACTCCTGCATCGAGTCTGTCCTTTTCTACATCAAATGCTGTGTAAAAAATGTGACAGTCACCAAACACATCCGGCTCTTTCCAAATCGAAAACTCTGAATGACCAGTGAAATCCAGGCTCTGATCAGAGCCCCCAACTACTAACTAACTACTAACTAACTAACCTGCACTTATATAGCGCTTTTCTAGTCACAAAGACCACTCAAAGAGCTTTCACTAGTACTAACCCTCTATTCCAAGGGCCCACAGGAAACAGATATCTAGGGACAATTTAGAACAACCAATTAACTCAACATGCATGTCTTTGGATTGTGGGAGGAAACCGGAGCCCCCCGAGTAAACCCACGCAGCACAGGGAGAACATGCAAACTCCATACAGAAAGGTTCCAACCCCTGCCAGCCTGGGGATTCGAATCAGGAACCTTCTAGCTGTAAGGCAACAGTGCTAACCACTGCACCACCAACTCAGCCTTCAGGCAGAGAGAAAGCTCTCTGTACAGCACTGCTAGAGCCAACCTGAGGAGAGACATAAAACTTGCTAAGAATGCCTTTAGGAAGAAGATGGAGGGCTTCCTCACAGACAACAACCCCCGACAGATGTGGAGAGACATCCAGCCCTTCATCAACTGCAGAGGCCAAGCCCCCCCCAACATCAGACAACAGCCTCACTCTGGCAGAGGAGCTTAACAGCTTCTTTGCCTAGTTAGAGTACACCTTCCCCAAAACTCGCCCCCCTCCCCTCTCTGCCTCTCCTCTCCCCCCTCTCTCTGCAGGTACATGAGGTGAGGAGGCAACTGAGAAAAGTGAACCTCCACAAAGCTGCTGGTCCAAATGACATCCCAGGAGCGGTGGTCAAAGCATGTGCCGATCAGCTGGCAAGGATCCTTACCAAGCTGTTAAACAGGCTTCTCAGGAAGAACCTGACACATGTCACCATCCCCTCAAGGCCTCCACCATCCTCCCCATCCCCAAAAAGTCTGCAACTGACAGCATGAATGACTACAGATCGATAGCACTCACGTCTGTAGTCATGAAGTGTTTTGAACAACTATTGTCATAGCACATCAAGGACTGTCTTCCCCCCTCCTTCAACCCCCACCAGCTTGCCTACAGAGAGAGCTGGTCTACAGAAGACACCATTGCTACCACTCTCCACAGAATGCTGAGCCACCTGGAGAACCAAAGGAGCTACGTGAGGATGTTCTTTGTGGACTAGAGCTCAGCTTTCAACACTATCATCCTGGACATCCTGATCAACAAACTGCATCTCCCCAAGATCCCCCCCCCCCCCCAACCTGCTCTTGGATAAAAACCTTTCTCACCAACCGTCCACAAACAGTCAAACCACTCCTCGACAATGTCTATCAGCACAGACTCGCTAAGCCCTCTACTGTACTCCCTGTACACCTTTGACTGTATTAAAAACCACCAAACCACTGTCATCATGAAATACATGGACGACACCACCTTGTTTGGGCTCATCACCAACGACGATGAGAAGACATACAGGGCAGAGGTAGAGAATCTGCTGCTCTGGTGCCAAGCAAACAACCTGAAACTGAATGTCCAAAAAAACCAAAGAACTCATACTGGACTTCAGGAAGAACAGACAGGACCCCCCCCACCCCCCAAATGGCGACCACATGGAAAACATCCCAGCTTCATCTTCCTGAGCCTCTGACCTCTCTTGGACTGTCAACACCAAGACCCTGGTGAAGAAAGCCCAGCAGAGGTTGCACTCCCTCCATGTCCTGAGGAAACACAACTTAGACCAGAAGATGCTGCTGGCCTTCTACCGCTGCTCAGTGGAGAGTGTGCTCATCTACTGTCTGAGTGTGTGGCACACCGGCTCCACAGCCAAGAACAGGAAGACTGTACAAAGGGTCATCAACACCACCAAAAATATTATGAGTGGCCGTCTGTCCTCCCTGGAAGACATCTCCAGATCCTCATGTCTCAGAAGGATGAAGGACATCACAGGAGATGCCTCATATCCTGCCCAACACCTTTTTGACCTGCTTCCCTCTGGATGACGGTTCAGATCAATCAGGTCCCACACCTTCAGACTGACAGTTTCTTACCCTGGGCCATCCGAACTTCAAACAGTCAGAGGCCCCACCCCCCTCCCTCTAAACGCTCATATGCACAGAACTGAGGACTTTTTTAATTATCATAATAACTCACCTGTCTTGGCATAGTGCACTTTGATGTATGTTGACCCGTCCATAAAATCACTGCTGTGCATATTTATCCATAATCTTTGGGCCATTTTACTCAATTGTGTGTTTTGCACTCCGCACTTTATGTACATAGTTCCATCCGTGAAGCTACTACCATACCTGTGTATATTTGTACCTATGGGCTATTTTTATTTTTATTTCAGTCGTATGTTTAATCCCATGTTAAACTATTTTAGTCAAATTCTTTTCTCTTACTTTATTGTGCAGTAGCCTGGTGGAGCACCCACAATTTTGTTATGCTGTACAACTGTACAATGACAATAAATTCTATTCTGTTCTATTCTATTCTATTAAAAATTTTACAAACATTTTAAAAAATGGAGTGAAATACTTCTGGATTTCAGACCTTGAGCAGCTCCAGTTCCATTATATTTTCCCATTCCCTGGTGCTTTCTCATCACTAAATCATTATGATCACTTTCACTTATCATTCTATATGTTTTAAATAGTGTACAGGCAGATTGTTTATTCTTTTTAAAGTTCATGTTTCACATTTTGATAATTTGTGTAACCATACTGTGCTGTTTAATAGTTATGCCAGTTTGCTTAGCACAGCATAGCTATTGTGTTGTTTATGTCTCTCCCATTCCAAATTCCACTGCATGGACTGTCATAGACCTGTGGAATGGACATGTATTGTGCAAAGTCTTCGTAAAAGCTCATTCAAGTTCCTTTGAGTCCATGGAATAATACTAGGAGTGAGTCGAATTTATTACAAGAATAAATAACACACTGGCAACTGGAAGCTAATGAGGCTAATATCAATAATAGTAATGGTAACATCAATAACCGAGGGATTCTGCATACACGATGTAATATTAAAACGAGTCAGGCAACAACTGGGAGTCAAACATACAGGGGGGCGGGGGGGGGGGGGGTTGATAGTGATCAAATTGGACCAAATGTGGTTTATTTTTCAACCACTGGGATCCAAGCATTGCAACACCGATGGAAGAAATGTGTGGACCGAAGGGGAGACTATGATGAAAAATAAAGCACATTTGACCACACTGAACTTTTCAGCTCCCCCTCATATGTATTGATGAGTTTCACAGACCCATAACAGCCCATGCAGTGGTATCTGGAATGGCAGAGACATAAACAACACAATAGCTGCTAACTGGGCAAACTATTAAATGGCTCAGGGTCCAGAATGTGGAAGTACATCACTCTACATTGTGCAAGAAGCCCACTGTGAGTAGAACTTTGAGGAAAAAATTTAGAGTGGAGCGCTGTGAATACTTTCCTGATGCACTGTGTGACAGACATGTCTCTTTCTTTATCCAGACCAGCACAGATGTTCATTTTTATCAACAGTCCACTTCCAGAATATTGTAAGTTCTTGGCTGTGCAAAGGCCAAGGGGTGTTTAGTCTAGCCACAATTTCCACACATAACCCCTGCATTTTTAAGGCCTTATTATTATTATTTTTTTCCCCTCAAATGCTAAATCCTTAATTAAAGAACGTGGAAAGCTTTTTTGTAATGAAACATTTGATCAGTCTCTAAGAGAATAAATACAGGAAGAGGCATATGGAATTTTCTTCATTTGCATATGCAATTTGCAAAAAATCAATTTACTATTTACAATTTACAATTTACTCATTCATTAAGTTGTAATTAGTAAACCAATCAAATATTTTTTTTTTCCAATTTAATACTGAGCCCACAGAATTGGCAATAAATATAAACGTATATCAACGGATATAAAGTAGGAGTTTGAAAACTGCTTTCTTCTAAATGATTTCATATGTAGTCTATTATGATGTCATACTGTAGAGTTGACAACTGGTAAGATTGTAAAAGTTATTTTTAATGTGGGGCAGGAATTTATTTGCTGTCTTTTATGTGTAGTTTGACCTTAATGAGGTGAAAAACGATCTCACTCTTTGTTTTCAATCTAATTCTGTCCATATTTTAATAGGATTTATATTTTCCTTTTTGCTCATGCGTGAAAGTACTTTAAACACAAGGTGCTTTTTTTTTTTTTTTTTTTACGTTTATATGTAATGCTAGATTTGATGCAGAGGGTTGTTTAAAAGAATGGGAATTCAATTGGTTTAAATTTAGTAGTAATTTAAGTAGGTTACTCTTTCTTAAATCTTAAATAAGGACCACACATAAGGCAAACTGAATAAAGTTGTAGCCACACAATCAATATTAATTTGTGAATATTTTTAGTATAAGAATTTAATGTCCTTGGAGTTGGATAAACAAAACCTGACTCTATGGGGACAAAGATCACACCATTCTGAACTGCACTGTAAGCAGCTGTTATTGTTAAAAAATGATAAGAAATAGTAAGCGAGAAGGTCAAATTCAACGGACAGCCTGATCTTAGCATGTGTCATGATCGAACATTGGTAAAATGAAACAAACAGATAATAGATCTGAGTTTTAAAACAAAATGTGATATAGAAGTTAACAATAAGAGACAGATTGCTGCAGTGATATTCCTCTGGCAATGACTAAGTGTTGATTCCTTTGACTGGTCTGTAATGGATCCTATAAGGCAAGGGAACAATATTTTGATAAAGTGAAAATGTAAAACATTGAATAATGTAAAGATGGTGT
This sequence comes from Pholidichthys leucotaenia, assembly GCA_020510985.1. Classification (NCBI taxonomy): domain Eukaryota; kingdom Metazoa; phylum Chordata; class Actinopteri; order Cichliformes; family Pholidichthyidae; genus Pholidichthys; species Pholidichthys leucotaenia. The sequence continues at coordinate 87,658,901 of CM035836.1, forward strand.
GTAGCTTAGAATTTCAGATTTAGCTGTTAAAGTTTATTAGCTATAAGCAGAGTCAGCTCAAGAGTTTGTGGAAGGTTTAATCAGGATTTTACTTTGACCCCTAAATCTGAAATAAACTGCTGGTAAACTGTTGGTGGGTTACAGAGTTAAGAGAGTCCCAGGCAGTGTGTCCATGTGGGCCCCATGATACGTTAAAACTGGGCTGTCTTATGGGTCCCATGTGGGTTTGTCCAGGGGTTCCATGTTGTCCCCATTTGTGTTTGCACACATGGACTTTATCTGTAGTACATGGAAGAAGGTAATCTGTTTAACCACTTTAAATCCTTGTGCCACGGGCAAAATTCTGCAAAAAAGTTACAAATTTTTGAGAAAAAAAATGAAAATTTATAAGAAAAATAGTGACAAATTTGCAAAATAAACTGTAGCACAACTATGAAGAAAAAAGTCAGAAATTTACTAGAAAAACAATTGCCAATTTATGAGAAAAAAATAGGAAAAAAGCAGTAAATTTACAAGAAAAAAATTGTAAAATTACTTGAAAAGAATTAAAAACTTACAAGAAAAAATTAGCAAATTTACAAGAAAAAATCAAATTTATGAGGAAAAAAATAGAAAAAGTTTCAACTTAGCAAAAAAGGCAGCAAATATATGAGTAATTAAATTGAAAATTTATGAGGAACAAAAGTTCCATAATTTTGAGGGAAAGTTGTTGGTTTATAGTAAAAAAAAAAGTTGAACATTTTTGAGAAAGTTCCAAATTTTCAATAAAGATGATGCAAATTTATATATATATATATATAAAAAAACTCTCACAAATTTATAGGAAAATAGCAAATTTACAAGGAAAAAAATAATTTATGAGTAAAAGTTGAAGTTGAAGTAGAAAATTTTTTAGAAAGTTCCAAAATTGCAAGAAAAAGTTTTCAAATTTGCAAGAAAAAAGTCACAAATTTACAAGAAAAATTAACAAATGTATGAGGAAAAAAGATGACAATAGGTAAACAGGTTGAATAGGTAAGCAGCTGAACCAACCGGCAGTGGACACACTCTCCCCGTTCAAAAATGATCTCTTCCCCAAACCCCCATATGTCACTGACGGGCCAAACAGAAACAGACAGTCCCAGGCTGAAACAGGACGAGCCCCCATTATGTCACAAACCCTGCTCGCTGGCTTGGACATAAAAGGGAGACCACACCAAGGTGCCAATTTAAACATAAGTTTATTAATTAAAGAAAAGCAATAAAAGGTTGGTGTTTGTAGTAATCAGTCGTCTTTGTATGTGAATGGATGCATGAAGCAAACAAAAGCAAATTAATCACTGGCCAAACCAGCGATCACATCCTCAGTCAGTCAGGGCTACAATTATGCCCAGTGGCAAACCCAGAACCAGAATGCTCACAGGCTGTAAACAACAGACAAACCAGGGGCTGCCAGCACAACCCCGACCAAGAACCAGTCAACAGAAACATTAGGCAGAGCACAAACACAGACGGTGAACGGTCTCCAGCGAGCAGAACACTACTGACGGATATGCTGAGATGGCTAAAGGCCGAATTACACTTCCGCATTGACACTACACAGCTCTGACGCCATCGACGCAGTATCTACGCAGCAACAACGTGCGCTCCTATTGCGTAGCCCGACTTGCACCTCTCCAGAGAAGCAGAGGTGCATGTCACCGCAAAAGCTGTGATTGGTCCGCTTTGTCTCCTCCTTCACATTTCCTGTTTCTTGCCGCTGCTTCGCTCTGCCTGTTCACAGCGGCACAACTTCCGAGGTGAGCCTGTTAAACTGTGGCCCAAATTCAAAAGAATATTGAGCTAGTAAGCACATATAGAACATTTTGTGGCTCGTCATAACCCAAGTAATTACACAGGTTGTCAAAACAGCAGTGGTGGTGATCACACGCACCGTTTCTCCAACTTCTCTTTTTCTCTGTGCAACAATCGTATTAAAAGTTGCTTTTTCTTAACATTTTTTTTTATCTCCATCTCCATGACAATCTGCTCTTGTCCGTCGCTATTTCATAAACAAAAACACATGACAAAGCTGTGTTCTTGCAAGAAAACACTTTATCAAAATTACCTACATTGGGTTTTTCCAAACTTAAATCACATTGTATATTGCTGTACAACAAGCCCACATCCCCACACTCCCTGTTAAGCTGATGTGGCATCCATTTTAGTGTTCTTCTTCTTCTTCTTTTAGCTTTGATTGGCGGTTGGCAACCAGCTTGCAGGTGCATTACCGCCACCTACTCTATATATCACTCTATATCTTGGCCATGATCACTCCATTTCTTTCAGTGACGTTATCATTATCGTGATTGCAGTCACTGTGTATGCTGTCACTGAACAGAACTCATGACCGTTAAACACTGAGTGGCGAAAATGAGTGGCAGCATTAGGTGGTATTAAAACACAAAAAATACACAGTATTCAATCACAGCATTATACAGAGTACCTGCTTGCATTGTGGAAAACTAATCTTATCATTCCATCCTGTATTAACTTGCAAATAAATAAAAACATACTTAAAGGCTCTGAATCAGTTCTTCACTTCCCATGTTTTCCTTGGTCTTTACCTACACATCACTATAGTCAAGTAAATGGTCTGGTATCAACATCAAAAGTAAATGAGGCACTCTGTGCACTGCTGTGACTACATATTTTGTATGATTTTTATGTTTTGCTGTATACAAAATAAAGCTGTCACATGTCAGTGTTGTGTTGCTATGGTAATTATCCTGTAACTGCCAAGAATTCTGTTCCAATGCATCATCTCTGTATGCTAGAAAATCCCCTTTTTCTCTGGGAAAACTGTTTTGGCCCTCAGATTAGCAATTCTTTTTTGTATTCTCATGTCAATTATTTCCCTAGAATCTAGATGTGAAATTCCAAGCAACAAACATTCAAGTACAAACACTTTCTCTCCCATTTACCTTTACGGCCATTTTGGATTTCAATGTGTATGTGCATCAGCTGAACACTGACGACAACAAATTAAATGTTAAAGTCATCGGCTTTATTTTTCCATTTTTTGGGGAAGTACACACTGACGAGTAAACACAAAAATTGTGCTATTATGAGTTCCTATCTAAGTTGTACACAGCATACGATGGTGTTCTGCCATGGCACGATCCCCTGGGGTGATTAGAAAAACGTCATGAGGTCATTCCTTGCAGCGATGGCAGCCCTAGTTGATCAGCTCCGTGACAGAATTTGTGGATCCAGATGCTGGAACACACTCCTGTCCACCTGAACCACTCTTCACCGCTCGCCTGGTTGAGAAACCCCTGTAGCTTCTGTGTCAGCAACATTTGCGTCGATGCATCGGCCACACTGACTTCAATGGCGTAGGCAAAGTTGTGCAACACTATGCAGGCTTTCACAATACTCACAGCTTTCTCCAGGAGGAATTCCAGTGGTCGGCCAAGGATTCTCCAGCATGCCACAAGGATGCCAAATGTTTTCTCAATGACGCATCTGGTTGTTGAGTGACGGTAGTTGTAGATGCTTTTGTTTAAAAGCATCTACTCCTTCTTTCCCACTGCCATCAGACTCCTGAATAAATAGCAAAACTCCGGACACAGCTTTGCAAATAGGAATTCACACGCTGGATGCTAAATTTGCACATTGCTCATTTGCACACTGTACATAGTCTCACCCTGTCTCACATCCATATCATCTCTGCTGCTAAATTATCATTGTACAGTCTACTGGGTATTATCAGGGCACACAGCTTTACACAGTGAAATTCTCACACTGGACACTAATTTGTGCATTGCTCATTTGCACATTGTACAGTCTCATGCAGTCCCGGGTTCATATTATCTTTGATATTAAAATTACCATCATACAGTCTATTGGGTTTTGTCAGAGACGAGTCATACTCATTCAACTTTTACCTACTCAGGGTCATGGTATAGTCATCCAGTTAATTTTCAATTTTCATTCTTCTTGTTTCCTCTAGTTTTAACTTCTTTAACTATCCTAATTGCTTGTAATGTGGATTTATTAGTATTTATTAGTATTAGCATTTAGTATTAAGGTGTGTTTATTACCTTTATTAGAATTGATGTGTATTTATTACCTTGGCATTCGTTTGGAGAGCAGAGTAAGAATTTCATTGCTCAGGAAATGTTGCATTTCTTAACTGTGTACATAATAATAAAGCCTTTCAATCTTGAATCTTAATGGTAGGTTCACCCCTGTTAAACCAAAAAGGAAAGCACACAGAGAAAACATCAATAATAAGACATACACAGATATATGTGTTCATACTTTTGTAAAGACACATGCAAGGCAGACAACTCACAAAACAGATGGCTGATTCATTGTGTCACAACAGAAGTCATGGCAGTAAAAAAAAGTCAGTCAAGTAAACAGTGTGGTATTAACTTATGCAGTTAAAAAAAAGGGGGTATGCACATGATGTCAACAAACAGAACTTATGCCAGTTACAAAACAGAGTGGCAAAAATGAGTGGCAGCATTAGGGTGTATGCAGTAAAACACAAGGAATACACACAGTATTCAGTCACAGCAGTAAAGTACCTGTTCACATTGTAGAGAGCTAATTTTATCATTCCGTCTTGTATTAATTGACAAAAAATAGCTAAATAAACATTTAAAAGCTCAGAACCAGTTTTTCACTTGTGTGCTCTTACCCACACATCATTACAGTCAAGTAAACAGTGTGATATTAACATCTAAAGTTAAAAAAAGGAACTCTGTGTACTACTGTGACTAAACATTTTGTTTGATTTTATGTTTTGCTGCAGACAAACTAAAGCTGCCACATGTGTTTGCCACTCAGTGCTGGGTAACAATGGTAACTAGTTTGCAACTGCCAACAATTCTGTTCCAGTGTACCCTCTATAGCCACGCTGTGTACCACTGTCAGTGACATACCTGGAAACAGTCGCATCAGACTGCTGTGTAGGGGAAAGGCAGCATAGCCAACGATCACATGTGGATCTGCGACTGTTGTACAAGGAAGATTGGCGGGGGTAGATTCAATTTGTTTTCAAACAGCATCAATCCAAATTGGCTCTCTGAAGATTCCCCCATTTCTTCGTCTACAGTGTGTGTCTCAGTGGCTGGATTAGCGTGGGAAATTAACCCTGTGTCTGTCTCTGTTCAGCACTCGCACACACCATCTCTTCCACCTTCTCTGTTTTCTGCGTTGCATTACTTGTAGTAGAATGAGTTCATTGTTTTTAAGGACCATCTGCATCAAAATTCATTTTTTGTGCAGTCACCATTGCTTGCGCTGACAAAAACAGGAAATACTGGAGTAGAAGACAGGAAGAACTCTACACATCCGCTGAGATCCTGCAACCACCTACCGTTTGGGTGGTGATTTGCAGACTGACGCTGACAAACCAGTGCAGAAGTAAATTTTGCAGAGGACTGCGTAGGCATTGTCTGCCAGCAGCGGCGTCAACGGGATGCGAGTGCTCACTCCGGAAAGGAGGACGTAACAACGTAAAATACATGTGGGCAAACACATATGGGGCCCATAAGACAGCCCTTTGGTGGTGCCCACATGGACATGCTTACTGGGGTTATACTTTACTATTGTTAATTTATAAGATATCTTGGACAAAAGTATAAATTTGGCATGAATTCAATCTTAAAAACAAGAATACACTGGAAAAAAAATAGTAAAAAAAAATCCTATTCATACTTGTTTTAAGTAAAATTTTCTCCTGCATGGACAGAAAATTTTCTCAAGAAAATAAATTGCTTAAAATAAGTAAAAACATCTTATAGTATATCAAAATTTTCTTACAGAAAACGGCACAAGAAAACATATCTTGTCAGATGAAAAACAAGCATGAATACAGTAGCCCCAATTTAAGATTTTTGATCTCAGTGAGATTTTATTTTTTGTAGGGTAAATAGTAAATGCATTTATTTTACAGGTGACAGCTGCACTGTAAAATGTTATAAGTTAATACAATACCAAAGTTTTTGCAAAATTGATTACATAAAAAAAAAAAATAAAGTCTTCCAGTTGTGGCCTCAGGCTAGAGAGACACGTTTTGCCCTGCTCCGTTACTATCAGACAAAAGTCCTGAGAAAAGTAACGTTTTGCCTATCTAAAGAGCAAGTCTCGGTCAGTGTTGGACTGGTGATGTCTAAATCAAGACAACTTAGGACTAAAAGAAAACAGTTATTTAATTAAATGTTTATTTAAAAGGAACACTGCATATTAATGAACATTAGTACAAAATACTAGTGCAAACATGCCAAAGTTAGCAAACTGCTAATTTACATTTGTAGTCCCTTGGCAGGTTTTTAAACATAGGAGATAAACCATGAAAAACAAAGCTACACGAAAGATAGAACAATAGAAAAAAGGGTTGAAAATAGTTCTAAGATAAGAAGACAAGGCATGTTAATTTATATCAATAAAAAGTACTAATGTAAATGTCCTGAAGTTATCAGATATGCAAGAAAAACATAAAAAAAATACATATTCGATCAACATGTTTTTTGTCATAGGAATATCAGATACAAAGGTACCCATGCTTGTTAGTAAAGTGCTCGAGTTCGTAAATGTAATTTCAAATAAGCAGTATAATGAAATAAATATTTGGCAAATATGTTCTGATTCTAAAGTGAACAAACTTATTAATCAAGGAGATTAGCAGTGGGTGAATACTATAAATAAAATACAGAGGGTAGCAGTAACAGAAACACCAATGGTAGTAGTCAAAGCACAACAGCAATAATGTAAATAAATACAGCAGTACAATAATGTAAAAAGAATAGGAATAATGATTACATTGTTGGTTTGCTTTTAACCAGTTTTTCAGATGGGTTTGAAGGTATTATATGTTTGTAGTTCTCTTACTGTAGATGGAATGCCATTCCATATTTTACTGCCCCTGATTGAAACAGAAGATTGTCTAAAGGTGGTACGCCTATAGAGTATGTCACAGTCTCCTCTAGTAGAGGCCCTAGTGATTGTACCTCTGGCAGCTTTAACTTTAAAATAGTTCTTTAATGGTGGTGGTGCAAGTCCATGAAATATTTTATATATAGTGCAGGTGTATTTCAAAATTTTGAAGCTATTAACCCCTTGCACTCTGGTCAATTTTCCTAAAAACGCCTAAAAATAACGTACCCAAAGTAAATCAAAAGCTGTTCTTCAACCCTTTGCAGCATCTTCATGGGGTTGGTCTCATTTAAAAGAAAACACTTTGAATTTTTTGGCAAAACAGTCATAATCTCTAAGTGCTTCTGCCACTGAATAACAGTCATCTAAACATACTGAACTTGAAGAAAATAAAATTTTCCTGGGTGTTTTTTTGGATACAAATGCTTGTAAATAACACACAGCTTCAGATACTGCCTGGAAACGCAACAGAAATGTAGAACCAAGTGTTATCCAGCTGAGGTCAAAATTTTGTAACAATACCACAAAAAATGAATATATTACACAGCTTTTTTGTCAGGTTGTTCCCAAACATTTTGGAACTGTGCCAACTTGTGCCAAATGGCACAGTTTGGAAAAACGTCTGTAACTTTTGAATGATTTAATGTAGAAGCTTGATCTTGGGCTCTAATGAAAGGTGACACTCAGGGCTGTGTGTGTCTGTGTGTGGGGGGGTTGTTTATTCATTCATGAGTGAATAAACAAGCCCCCACACACAAAGAAGCATGCCACGTAAAAAAATATGTGGCTTTTTTTTCCATCCATCCATCCATCCATCCATCCATCTTCTACTGCTTTTCCGGAGGTCCGGGTCGCGGAGGCAGCAGTTCAAGCAGAGAAGCCCAGACTTCCCTCTCCCCAGCCACCTGCTCCAGCTCTTCAGAGGGGATACCAAGGCGTTCCCAGACCAGCTGGGAGACATAGTCTCTCCACCGAGTCCTGGGTCTGCCCCGGGGTCTCCTCCCAGTGGGACGTGCCTGAAACACCTCAAGTGGGAGGCGTCCAGGAGGCATCCTAATCAGATGCCCATACCACCTCAACTGACTCCTTTCAATGTGGAGGAGCAGCGGTTCTACTCTGAACCTCTCCCGGATGACTGAGCTCCTCACCCTATCTCTGAGGGTGAGTCCAGCAATCCTACGGAGAAAGCTCATTTCAGCCGCTTGTATCCGCAATCTCGTTCTTTCGGTCATTACCCAAAGCTCGTGACCATAGGTGAGAGTAGGAACGTAGATTGACTGGTAAATCGACAGCTTTGCCTTAGAACTAAGCTTTCTCTTCACCACAACAGACCGGTACAACGTCCGCATCACTGCAGATGCTGCTCCAATCCGTCTGTCGATTTCTCGCTCCATTTTCCCCTCACTCGTGAACAAGACCCCAAGATACTTAAACTCCTCCACTTGGGGCAGGAGCCTGTCCCCAACCCGGAGAGGGCAATCCACCTTTTTCCTGCTGAGGACCATGGACTCGGACTTGGAGGTGCTGATTCTCATCCCAGCCGCTTCACACTCAGCGGCAAACCGTCCCAGCAAGAGCTGTAGGTCATTGCTGGATGAAGCCAACAGGACAACATCATCTGCAAACAACAGAGATGAGATCCTGTGGTCACCAAGCATGACACCCTCCATTCCCTGGCTGCGCCTAGAAATCCTGTCCATAAAAATTATGAACAGGATCAGTGACAAAGGGCAGCCCTGGCGGAGTCCAACTCTCACTGGGAATGACTCCGACCGAGTGTTGGCAATACGAACCAAACTCTCACAATGGTCGTACAGAGACCGAATAGCTCGTAACAACAAGCCCGATACCCCATACTCCCAAAGCACCCCCCACAAAAATCCACGACGGACGCGGTCAAATGCCTTCTCCAAGTCCACAAAACACATGTAAACTGGTTGGGCAAACTCCCACGAACCCTCAAGAATTCTCAAGAGGGTAAAGAGCTGGTCCGATGTGCCACGGCCAGGACGAAAACCACATTGCTCCTCTGAATCCAAGGTTCGACCAACGGGGTTTTTTTTACAAGAGAAAATAACCTACAGTGCAATAAAAATTATCCTAAAATATCTGCAATGTAGAGGATAACAACCCCCCCCCTCCCCGGACGGACGGACCCGCTACAGACGGACCCGCTACAGAGGTGCGCGGCGCACAGACCAACCGTGCGCTGTGCTCCTCTGTAGCGGGTCCGTCATGTGGCGATGACGCACAGTTGTTCTAAAATATTTGCAATGTAGAGGATAACAACCCCCCCCCCCCCCTCCGCTACAGAGGAGTAGCGGGGTGGGGACCGTTCTCGGCACATGTCATGTGGTGATGACGCACAGTTGTAATTTACTGATCGGTCAAAAGTCATTTTGATTACTATTTTCAGGGATAAAGAATAATTTAGCTAATAACACTTACCTGTCCACAACAGCAGCGTCGCTAGCGAACATATCTTCCTCATTGTCAGACGAACATGACGCTGGTCCGCTTGATACACTCGTACTGGTCACGCAACCCGGTCAAACATGATTCCATTATTGCGGTTTTGCGCTTCCATGATTGCGGTTTTGGCGAACGATTTTTCAAAACAAATAAGAACAGTAGTAAGGAAAACGACTGGCGAACGCTACCGTTACACACAGCGGCTTACACAAAACAGATTTTACGCACGCTTTCCATCGTCGAACTTTTCTGCTTCAATTGGCTCGTTGTATTTGCAGCCGTTGGTAGGCGGGTCCTTCTTGCTAGGTTTTCAGTCATTGGTTCTTCAAGGTTTCAGAAACCCAATTCAAGGCTCTTATTAGTCGAATGAGAGGTCAATCTAATCTAAACCAATCAAAGCATTCCTTTGGCTTTCTGTTCGCCGGCTGTGTATGGAATGGAAGAACAGAAATGCAGCTTTTTTTTTTTTTTTTCAGTGCGCACGAGGGCGCACTAGGACGCACAGATGTGGCCGGCCACGGTACACCAGAGTGCAAGAGGTTAATGCTCAGTAATTTGTATTTTTTCAAAAATATTACAGTGGTGGTATGAAATTGGTTTTCTGTCATATTTTTAATGCCCTTTTATATAGTGATTCAATCTGATTAAGTGTAGTTACATCAGTAAGGGTCCAGTTGGTAAAAAAATATTCAGTATGAGATAAAATCATTGCATGTGAAAACATTTTTGCTACATTTGTTGTTAGTGATGGCCTAATCTGACTGAAATTAGATAAATTGCATTTGATTGTTTTCGAGACTTTTTTTAACATGATTTTTAAAAGTTAAAGAGGAGTCCACAAACACACCAAGGTATATAAATTAATGTACCAATTCCAGCGCTTCCCCTATCAGGAAAACATTGGAGTGAGTGGTCTGAATTGTGTTTTTTTTTGTTTGTTTGTTTTCAAAAAATACATACACCTGGTGTTTTTAGTATTTAAAAGTAGTCATGATTTTGAACGCCAATCCTGAATATTGGACATTGCGGATATGAGAATAAGGCCAGCTTCCTGGATGTTTTTTGGAGGTGTATATATTACTGCACCCTCAGCATACATTTGAATATGGATGTTTTTGTATATGTCAGGTAGATCATTTATATACTGTATAATGAAAATAGAATTGGTCCAAGAATGAAACCTTGTGGGACACCCATTGACACTCCTGATAAGGTGTTCTGACACCATTGACCACAACACATTGTAATCTGTTTGAAAGATATGATTTCATCCATTTAAGAGCTTGTTCTGAAAAGCTGAGATTAGTCAGTTTAGCTAAAAGAATTTTGTGGTCTACTGTTTCAAACGCCCTCCTCAGATACAACAAAACTGCACCAACACAGCTGCACCTATCAATAGAGCTCTTAGTCTCTTCTAAAAACACGCTAATGGCCAGCTCTGTTGAGTGGTGGGCACAAAATCCAAATTGCATAGGATGCAAAGGAGTATGGCCCTTGTATAGATGTTCTATTAATAATTCATCCACCAATTTCTCTATAATTTTTGAGACTACTATTAAGATGTTGATAGGTCTATAATTGTTTTTGTCTGTTTTAGCACCGGATTTAAAAATAGGACTGACCGTCCCTATTTCCCAAGCAGGTGGGACTGTAGAATATTTAATAGATAGATTTACCACATGTGTTATCAGTGGTATTAATGAGTCTTTATATTCCTTTAAAAAGTTAGTATCCAGGTCAAAATTATCCTTTGCTTTGGAGTTGTTCAGTGAACTAAAACTATTGGCTACTTCTGTTTCCGTTATTTAATTTATATAAAAAATAGGTTTTGTATCAGTAACAGGAACACTTTAGTAGACAGGTGGTTTAAACAGTTGCTTTAACAGAATATATGAAAAAGTTATTTAACTCTGTCGTAATGATGGTTGGATCTTTCATTAATTTATTATTAACATTTATTTCTAATTCTCTGTCATCTTTTTTTGCTTTGCCTGCCACTGAGTTTGTTAAGGATATGCCATTTTTTTTTTACCAATCCCTTCCTCTTTTTTGATAATATTCATTAAAAAAAAAATCAGCTTTATCCTTGCGTGTTACCTGTGTCACCTTATTCCTTGCTGATGTAAATTTCTGTCTGTCAACAGTCAGATCTGATTTCAAGGCTATTTTAAGAAGGTGATCCCTAGTTTTCATTAATTGAATGCAGTCTCCATTTAACCATGTTGATTTTTTAATTTTTTTTTTTCTTATCCTCTTACTACTGTAGAAACTCGCCAATGTTGTTTTAATTTTTGTTGAAAAATAATCACTGCTAGAATTTATGTCTTCTGAGGATAAAATATTATTCCAGTCTTATTCACTGTCATTTACAGAAAAGATTGTTGACTCTTTGGAATTATATTGTGTATTATATTATTAGCAGTGTTTCTGGACGGATTATGAGACCATTTTTTTTAGGAATCTTTCTTGAGAAGAAAATTGCATTATGATCTGATAAACCTGTTAGAAGATTGTAGTCTGAGTGATTCTGGGTTTTTTTTTGTAATCAATAAATCAATTTTAGTTTGTAAATGGTTGGTGACTCTTGTGGGCTTATCAATTTATTGATTAAGGCTGAAATAATCTGTAATGGATTTAATTTTTTTCTATCCTTCTTTGTATCCCAGGTTATTTTAAAATCACCAATTAAAATTAACTCTTTTTTTGTGATCACACAATTTAAGATGCAATTTTAGTTGTTCATAATAATCTGCTTTGTTGGTAGGTTTTCAATATATACTGATAACTGTGAAGGACATGTTATCAGACAGCACAATGTTAACAACAACACATTCCAACTTGACTTTAAGTATTTTAGGCTTGTTACATTTTAGGTGCCTTTTGACATAGAGGAGAACTCCCACACCTTTGCCCTGCGCTCTGTCTCTTCTAAAAAAGTTATATCCAGGCATTATGATTACAGATTCAGGTGATGAGGGTGTTAACCATGTTTCAAATAAACCAAAGAAATCAATATTAGAATTTATTAGCAAGTGTTCTAATTGTTCTCTCTTCGGGTATAAGCTTTGTATATTTAAATGTCCTTCAAGTAATCTTTTACTTTTACAGTTCGGAAACTTGAAAAGCAAGCCAAATTAACAGACTTCAGAGTGCACAGCATGGAGCACAAGGCTAGCGGGGATGCTAATGCTAGCTTCGAGGCACCTGGACAAGGTACCAATGAGCTAAGTTGAGCTAAAGATGAAATACCAGTGGCGATTAAGAGCCTGAAGTCCAAGTTTTGGGACAGACTGGATAACATCCTGGCAGCTGTTTAAGAAACTAGAAAAAAACTGACTGCAATGAAAGAGTAACACAAACGAAGACATGTTTGTCAAAAGTAGAATATGAACAGATTGAAATTCAAAAGACAGTTCAAATGTTAAAGCAAAGGAATAAGCTTCTGGAAGAAAATGTTGTCGACATGGAGACAAGGTTACATCTTAACAACCTGGGAGGGGTAAACCTACCCGAGGGCGCCAAGGAACCAGACCCCTGCCCTTTCTTGGAAGGAGGGTTACCAGAGCTGCTGGAGCTGGCTCCACTGAGGAGCCCCATTATGCTGCAGAGAGCATACCGGGTTGGGCCACGGAAGGACAACGAAACCCCACCGAGGACCATGATAATGAGGTTTTTGAACTGCAAGCAAAAAATAGAGGTGATGACAGCAGTTAAAAGAAAGAACGACATTGTCCATAAGAACCAGTGGGTGCAGTTTTACAATGACCTCATCACAGAGGTGCACAAGCAATGGAGGAAGTATGATTCCATGCATCAGCAGCTGCGGAGCCTGGGTATCAGACATGGCATTGTACCCCCGGCAAAGCTGGTGGTAACTTATAAAGAGCAAACACGCATATGCAACAAAGTGACAGATATACAGGACTTTATTAATAATATCAAAGAATAAGTGCCGGTGACTGAAATGAATAAGCCCATTCTTTTTTAAATTACTATAATTGGTGTAGCATTGTCTAATAATTACAGTGCTTCTGAACTTTGTCTTTGAAGTGGACATGATGGAGGCTTGAAATTTGATGCACACACCCTATAATACTAACATGAAATATTTTCTTTCTTGTTATGGAATTTGCTTAGAATGGTGTTTTGATTCAGGTTTTTTTTTTTTTTTTTTTAAATTTCTCAATATTCTTTGTCACTTTTCTTTCCAGGTCAGTTCTGAATTTGACAGAGCAAGCTAGCACCTGATCATTTTTGATAGCTTTGAATGTATGTATTTTGTATTTTTGTAGCATGGAGCATGAAGGACTGACCTTTCCTTCTTATTTAATTTGTTCCTTTGGCCTTGTAAAGGCTCAATGGACTGATCTTTGATTGGTCTTCAAAGGTGGCTGGAAGCAACAGAGAGGGGGTGGGTTCCCACTTAGTGGGAAAATGGGGTTATTCTGTTGTGTGGTTTGTTCAGTTTGTGTTCTAAACTTTAAGTTTAACCTCCTGAAAGTTATTTTTGTTAAGAAAAACTGCTGTATATTCCCAAATGGTACAAAAGGTAGACCTTAAGTTTGCATCATGGAATTGCAAAGGTTTACAAAAAAGTTAAAAAAAAATAAGCAAGTTTTGATCAAACTCAAACATACAGATTCAAAATTAGTTTTCTTACAAGAAACATATACTTTGAAAGAGGACAGTATACAAAGGGGTAGTGTCATAAGCCTCCTCGTGCGGTTTTACGCAGTGCACGGAGGACGAGAGGGACGGATGAATTTACATGCAGGATTTCACCACAGCACATTTATTGACCATAATAACAGATCCCAAAAAGGTGAAGACTTACAAAAATACACAGAAACACTTAAAGTTGGCGTTCGGGCCTGACATCGGCCAGCGAACGTATGGAGAAGAAACGTGTTAACCACGGTTTTGCCCCAGAGCCGACATCGCTTCAAAGGTACAACAGAACCATGGCTGTGTGGAGTGGCTAACACTTCGTGATAGTGTTGGCAATATTTGGTGACTGACAACACGGCAGATTATGCAAACATAACATGAGTAGCTTGGGGTAAACTTAAGCCGTTTTTCCACTAGCCCAGTTCGACTCGCCTCGTTTCGTTTCATTACTACTCATTTTGGCCGTGGTTGTGTCTCCATAGCAGCCGGGTAAAGCGGGGTTAAGCTGTGGTGGGCGGGATTTTTTTTACAGCAAGGCGGCGCCACACTCCCGTGACGTAAAACACGCGACCCAAGCCAAACACAACATGGCGGGTTTACAAGGCGACTCCTCGGTCTGTAGCTTTTTTTCACCGTAAATGCCAAAAAGGACCGTCAGACAAGGGTACAGGCAGTGAGACGAAACACTCTGGAATAGTTCTGCAGCTTCTGGAGAGAGCCGAAGATGTGAGGATACAAACTAGGTCATATATGACGGTAAGCTAATGTTGCTAATGCTATTTTGCTATAAGTATGTCGTACTACACTGTAATCTCTGCAAGTTATCACTGTTAGGTACTAAAATATGTACGCTGTGTGTGTTTCAGATGGCTCTGTTGTGGGAAAATTAACACTTCAAACGGTCAGTCTGGCGTTCAGCACAGCCTGTCACTGATGTCAGCACAGCTTCACAAACGATCAGTGGTTGTAGAGCTTAAGAATGTCTGGTTTATTTCCTGTGCAAAAAATTGCTCTGATCTAAGTAAAGGAACCCTATTTCACTGTTTATGGGAATGTAGAAAAATCAGAATGTTTTGGGAAGAGGTGAGGGTAACAATTGAAAAAAATAATTACAAAACAAATCACATTGAACCCTAAACTGTTTTTGTTGGGTCTGTATCCAGAAAAACATAACTTTAATAAGAGTGAAAGAACATTCATAGACCTCGGTTTGCTTAATGCCAAAAAATGTATTGCATTACTGTGGAAAAACTCATAGACCAGATGTGACTCAGTGGTTAAGACAGATGTTAACAAGCCTTCCACTAGAAAGAATAACATACTGTACATACTGAAATCAAAGGAAAATGTGTTTGAGAATATATGGAGACCTTTCATTGATTATGTAAAGAAATTAAACATAACTTCTGAAGAAGAAGGTGAATGATATGTGTGGACCTTGCAAATTCCAAGCTGGTGAATGTATATTATGTATTCTTATGTAATAGATTACCTAGACTAAACAGAGGAGCATTGTTGTTGACTTGTTTTTGTTAATGGTTGTTGTTTTTATTACCCTTTTTTTGTTATTGTTCTTTTTAGTTTTTAAATTACTTTTGTGTTAGTGTCTGACTGTGTGTGCTGTTTGTAAAAAAAAAAAAAAGGTTCAATAAAAATATTGTGGGAAAAAAAATTGCTCTGATCTGCATGAAAATCATGGTCTGTTGAGACATCATGGACGTTAGGTTAATTGGCTGTTCTAAATTGTCCCTAGATATCTGTTTCCTATAGGCCCTTAGAATAGAGGGTTAGTATTAGTGAAAGCGCTTTGAGTGGTCTTTGTGACTAGAAAAGCGCTATATAAGTGCAGGTTAGTTAGTTAGTTAGTTAGTACCTGCTCCAGCTGCACTGAGTCTGAGATGTTGTCATAGCAAAAAATGATCAGCTGACACAACTTGATCGCCAGGTTAATAACTATATTAGCCACAAAATGTATACTGTATTCCAAAAGTAAACAGTACTGAGTTTGGTATAATAAGATGTATTTGACAGTTATGATGCATTTTAGGCCAAAACAAACTTGATCTAGGATTAAAAGCAATTAAAATAATGCAGTCACAAGGTTACATGGAAAATGCTTGATTTACTAGATACATATACTGTAGAAATATATATTCTCTGCATCAACAATGTAGTATTGCACTGACAATAAACCTCTGAAGTTTTTGCAGATGTCTCTTTTTTATATGTGAAGGTTACCACCATGTGACATAAATTTCTTAAAAATGAGCCATTATTTTCAAGGTCACCCATTAATGGTTTGTACTATTGACTCTTTTCCAACCAGTGTATTAACAGACAAAAATATAAATCATGATGCAAACACATAAGTCACTAAATTGTTTATTACAATCAGCAGCAAATTCCAGATTATTCAGAATGTGCAAAACTCAAACTGTAAGACTGGGTCACTCAGCAGCTGGGATGTGCAGCTCACACTGGTCTCAGATCAGCAGATCTTAGGCCTGCATCTCTGTAAATAGTGACGCAAGGTCCAGTTTGGGGTGGATCGATCGTTTCCCTCTTGCCTAGACAAAAGACAGAAATGGGTGGTGGTTAAATAAAGGAAGTTTAAAACATATTTGGGAAATACACTTGTTGCTAAAAGCCAGTGGTGTAATGTGAATGAATGAATCTTTATTTCGGATAGATTAAAAGAAAATAGAATAATATAGCAAAGGGGAAAAAAAATCTAATAAGGTCGAATTAAACAATAACTCCTCTGATTATACAGTTCAACATAGGTTATCTGAAATGGGTGATGGCTGAAGCTGCAGCTTATATTGCCCACCCATATTCCATCCAAGAATTCAAAAGAAAAACAAAACAGCAGCGATTCCAATTCCAATGTGACAATGAAGTACTTCGTTGTTGTATTTAACCACAGTTTTCATGTAGCTGCACTGATGTAAAGTCGATTTTACAAGGGCTGGGTTACATTTAAAATCATCTGCTTTTACTGTGGCCTCAGCAATCAGAATGAATTAATACATTCACTTGAATGGAATCTAGTACTTTAACTGAAGGTGTGCATCACAGAGTATGGAGTCGCTCAGTCAAAATATGGAGTTTTTATCAATAAAAGTTTGTCTGGAATGTAAAAGTGTCTCTTCTTGCCCTGGCTTCAAGTGTGGGTGGTGTTTACTTTTATTGCTAAAATGTAAAAGGATGCACTACAATGGGTCTCAAATATTTGTAATGTGTCCTGTTACTGCATGAGTTTATTGATGATAGAGTATAAACTACACATATAAACTAATTAATATTGATGACTGAACAACTGCCATTCCCAAAAAGATACAGTTATGAACATAACTCACAAAGGATCACACAAGTGATCTGACAAAAAAAAAAAATAAATACATTAACAAGTGGTTTATTTTACAGTTGATGCGCCAGTCTTTTTCAATTATTCTGTAATTAATACTCACACAATCAAATAAATCTCAGTTCAGTCCCTTTTATATTAAGTGGAAATTGTGCTACTTTGGTTCTGACACTTTTACCTATAAAAGCAAAGGATTTTCAGTACTTTCCACGGTGGCGACGTCCGTTGTTGAGCGGCTGATTCCCTCCTCCCTAGACGAACGATAGAAATGGATGGTAGTTAGTTTCAAGCAAGTTCAACACTTATACAGGCACATTTCAAAAATTAGAATATCATGAAAAAGTTAAATATTTTTGTCACTCATTTCAGAATGTGAGACCCATATATAGATTCATTACAGGGACAGGGACAGTGATATATTGAAAGTGTTTATTTTAATATTGATGATTATGGCTACAGCCCATATTAACCAACACCTCAGAGGCCAACATTTCTATTTAAAAAGTATTTTTTTTAAAGTTTATGTAATATTCTAATTTTTTGCCAAATTGAATTTGGGGTTTTCAGGGGCTGTAAGCCATAATCATCCAAATTAAAATAAATAAATGCTTGAAATATATCACTGTCTGTGTAATGAATCGATATAATATATGCATTTCTCTTTCTGACGCTTTAGAAAATTATATGAATGACTTTATAAATCACTGGTTTGAAAAAGCACTTTTATATTGTTGAGATTTCGGCTCCTGTGGTCTCACCAGTAAACAGGGAGGCTAAACCCTGGCATGTGGAAACACATTCTAGCATTAAATTGCACACAATTTAATGCGCAGCACTAAAGTGCAATACAAAACAAAAACCAGGACTATAACCAGGATTGACATATTTCATCGTTTTGCTCTCAAGAGAATATTTAGGAGAAAACAAGCGCGAATCAGCAGTTGGTACTAGCTAGCTACTAGCCAAAACTCGTTAGCTAAAACGAGTTAGCCAGCACAAAACGGCATTAAATTGCACACAATTTAATGTGCAGCACCAAAGTGCAATACAAAACAAAAACCAGGACTTTAACCAGGATTAACATATTTCATCGTTTTGCTCTCACAAGCGAATATTTAGGAGAAAACAAGCACGAATCAGCAGTTGGTACTAGCTAGCTACTAGCCAAAATGAGTTAGCTAAAACAAGTTAGCCAGCAAAAAACGGCTCTGTATGGCTCAAAAAAAGTGAGCTTACCACCAACAGGATAGATAATCAAACAGATGCACATTATTACAAATCACTCACCATCGATGGTTCTCTCACGTTCGTCTTCAGCTTGTCTATAGTCCGGTTGTATGCTAGCCAGCCATCGGGTCACTCCTCTGTGTATCTGCCACCAAGCAGAGAAAACTCTGCACCTCTTCGTTGGACCATGGTGTAGAGTTCCGCAAAACCTACAATGCTGTCTGTATTAATATCGTATTTACTCCGTGACCGTGTTAGTCCGTGATTGCAAATGGCGGTCGTAAAGATTTCAACGAAGACGGGTGCTTTCGTGACGTTACGCCCTGACCAATCAGAGGTTAGCAGTCGATTGACGTCACATCTCACCTCGCTTTTGCACGGGTATACCCTGCCTCTTAACTGGCACAAAAATAGTGTCAGTTAAAGCTTGCTGGGTACAGTAGAAATAGCGAGAAAGTGAGTAGAGTAGAAGTAAGTAAGGCTAAGGCGATACTAGTGGAAAAGGGCCTTTAGAGTACTCCAGGATGCTCTACTGTAGCTGGAGGAGGAAACTGGGCTACGCTAAACAGTTCGTACTCACGGCACAGAAGCAGTCTAAAAAGTCCAAGTAACCAACAAACATACACCAGCCACAGCTACACTGAGGTGAATGGCGACAGTGAAGCTTTCCCTTAAAAGACAGTACAACCATGAGGCGATTAACGTCCACATGGCAATGCACAATGGTCCAGCAGTGTTTGACTGGCAAGAGCTGCCTAAGTACAAACACCGCTGGTGTCACAAACTGGCACACCTGGGTGAGACATGGGGAAAGATAATTACCGGTGCGAAATAGCTGACTGTCAAAGAGAGAGGGGGCATGGTTGGACCTACAAATGTTAGACGGCGCCCACCTGAAAGTGGGTCAAAATGGCTACTCAACAACCACTGGCCAGAGCGGCGGCTACAGACATGGAAAAGAAAAAGAACACCAACAAAAAAAAGACAAGAATTCAAAAGATAAAAATACATAATAAACCCGATGCCTGAGCCACAGAGAACGGTCAGAACTGAGCCTACAGGATAACACGGGCTCAGTTTGTGACAGGTAGAAGATGGCAGGGAAGCATTTTTGCAACTTCTTTTTCATTACAATCAAGGGGTGTTATGATTCTTATCCAGAGTCCAGTACCATTCCAGGTCTCCAATGTAGTAGAGGATAAATTTGGTGTATACCTTATAGTACAAGGATCATTACTGTCAGTGAACCTGAACTTGACATGGGATAACACTTAGACCCAGAAGGAGACACAGAGGACAACGTTAACCCCCCACCCCCCAAGGGACACCTCCTGGCATCAAATGAGGCTTGCCTGGATGACGTCCATAAAAGTTCTGGATGAGGGTATTGTCCATGAGGAAAGACCTCGGGACCCAGGACCTCTCCACAGGCCCATACCCCAGACAGTTGACAAGAAACTGGATACCGCGCCCCCTGCTGCAGGCATCCAGAATCCAGGTGACCACATAAACCAATTTTCCATCGGCCATCTTTGGGGGCGGAGGTGGTTTCGATGGTGGGCACAGACAGCTGGAGAAAACAGGTTTAATATGGGAGATGTGAAAAGTGCGGTGCACCCGAAGAAAGGCAGTAAGGTCTAACCTCACCGAGGCAGGGTTTGTGATCTCTGTGTTGGCGAAAGGACCCACGAACCGGGGGCAAGTTTCCTTGACTCAGTCTTCAAGGGGAAGTTCTGGGACGAAAACCAAGCCTTCTGGCCGACTTGGTACTAAGGAGCACGGTGCCTCTTCCTTTTCACTAATCTGGAGTTATCCTCCACAGCTCGGAGCAAGGCCACTTTAGTTTCTTTCCAAAAATTCCTGCACTTGGTGATGTGGGCTGCAACATATAGGACTCCCACTTCCTCCTCAGTGATGGGGAGAAGAGGCAGGTGGTGCCCCAAAGATGCCTCATACAGGGAGAATGTAGTGGCTGCTGATGTAGCCGGATTGTGGGCATACTCAACCCATGGAAGGTGGGAACTCCAGGAGGAAGGATCGGCCTCAATGACAAACTAGAGGATGGCTTCTATCTACTGGTTGGCCCTCTCGCACTGGCCGTTGGACTGACGGTGGTAAGCAGAAAAAAGGCTGACCATGTCCCCAGTGGCCTTGCAGAAGGCTTGCCAGACCTTGAAAATGAACTGGGGACCACGGTCAGAATTGGCGCCATTCCTCCAATGCCAATTTGAGAGCTAGCAGTTCTCGATCCCCGGTGTCGTAATTTCTCTCAGCCGGGGTCAAGCGCCGGGAGAAATACGCGCAGGGGTGGACCTTCCCGTCCACCCTCAAGTGCTGTGCCAACACCGCCCCCACCCTGATATCTGAAGCATCCACCTAAACAATGAATTGGCGTTCGGGGTTGGGGTGAAGCAGGATGGGGGCCTCAGAGAAGCAGGTCTTGAGGAGGGTGAATGCGTACTGAGCCTCCAGGGTCCAATGGATGGGAATCTTGGTGGACGTAAGGGCAGTGAGTGGCTGGGCGACAGAGCTGTAATTCTGAATGAAGTGCCGGTAAAAATTGGCCAACCCCAGGAACTGTTGTAACTGCTTCCTGGTGGATGGGGTGGGCCACTTGGTTACAGCTTGAACTGTTACCAGATCGGGTTGGATGCACCCAGGTGATAAAATGTAGCCCAGGAAAGTGGTGGTGGAGGTGTGACATTTGCACTTCTCAGCCTTGACGTACAACTGGTTCTCTAGAAGGCGCTGAAGAACTAGGTGAACATGGACCTGATGCTCCTCCGGTGAACGTGAGAAGATCAGGATGTCATAGAGGTATACAAGCACAAATGTATTCAGGAGGTACTGGAGTACATCATTAATTAGCTGCTGGAAGACTGCGGGGCACTGGTGAGCCCTAACGGCATCACACAGTACTTGAACTGACCCAAGTGCGTGAAAAAGGCTGTTTTCCATTCATCACTCTCCCTGACCCGGATAAGTTGTTAGGTGTTCCTGAGGTTTAATTTAGTGAAAATAGTCGACCCCTGGAGTTGGTCGAAGGCCATATTGATAAGGGGTAGAGGCTATTTGTCCCTGATAGTAATGTTATTGAGCTCCCGGAAGTCAATGCAGGGACGTAGTGAACAATCTTTCTTTCCCACAAAGAAAAATCCCACACCCAGGACCGAGGAGGAGTGACTGATTAAGCCGGTGCTTAGCGATTCCTTTATATATATCTCCATGCCCTCTTTTTCAAGAGCCGACAAGCTGTACAGGCGACTGGAGGATAATTTGGCTCCTTGCTGGAGTTCTATTGCACAATCATATGGCTGGTGAAGGGGAAGTGACATAGATCGGGAGGCTCTGGGGCAGGGGGATGGAGAGAAATGGATGGTGAGCAAGCTGCTGACTGGAGACAGACAGACATACAAAAGGTGCTCCAAGAGCGAATGACCCCCCTGACTCCAGTCTATGACAGGGTGGTGAATGTATAACCAGGGGTATCCTAACACCACCGGGGAGGAGGAGGCTGGGATGACAACAAAAGATAGCACTTCCCGGTAGTTGCCTGAGGCTAATACAGTAAGAGGGACAGTGCGCTTAGTGACCTGAGTGAGGGCCTGGCCAGACAGAGCTATGAGTCTCTGTGGTTGTGGTAACTGGGTGCAGGGAATATTATCCTCAGTTGGCAGACTGTCAGAAATAATACTTTGTTCAGCCCCTGAGTTGACTAGTACTGAGCCATCAAACTCGGTATACTGGAGCATTAAGTGCGCGGGAAGGAAAAGGTGGTTTATAGGGGAATTATTGACTCCGCCCAACAGTTTGCAAATTTTTACTGACGGACCGTGCCGTTTCAATTTCTTTGGCCACCTTCTCACAAAATGATCAGATTGGGCACAGTACAGACATACCTTCAGGTCACACCACTGCTGTTTTTTGGCCGGAGTTAGCTTGGGCCGACTGATAGCCATGGGAAGTGAGGATTTGTGATTGATGGTGACTAGCGGCAAAGGGAGGGGGAGGGAGGCTGTAAACGTAGTACGCTAATGCACAACATTGCATGAAAAGTGCGTAGCCGCTCCAACGAGTGTTAGTGAGACTGTAGTCCAGCTAAACAACTACCAAAATGTAAGCAACTGTTAAACACTTCCTGACATCAGTTAACTATCTAAGGTAATGCTGCTCCAGAACACCGAGTCGAGCTACAACAGTTATCATGGTGCGTGCCTGCTGGGTCTACTTGCTTGTTGCGTGCTGACATGGCATAACAGTTAGACCCAGGAGCAGACACGGAGGACAACATTAAAGGTGAGTGTCATAATAATCTTTATTTACAATAATTTTTTTGATAGGAGATGGTGATGAGGATTTGGCAACCTTGCAGGGGAGAGAGCAGAACTTTGTTGAGAATATGATTAGATGACAGGGAGGCAATATTTGTGTTTATGCTTGCAGTTCTCTTCGGGTGGAGCGAGTGGTTTGTAGAAGCTGATCCTATGGTGGAGTTCTCAAGAGACTGGATCCGAGAGGTGCTAATGGGGGGCAACGGGGAAGAGGCTGGCCAGGCCTGAGTGCTGGGGAGACGTGGAGGAGGGAGCTGGTCATAGATATAGTAAGTTCACTTACTATTCACTTTGGGAATTAGTGTGCACAGTGAAGATAATTCAGTTCCAATCTGCCAGGTGGTCTCCTGGGTCCAGAGGCAGGCAAAGGTCAGAGCATGGGAGGCTAGGACAGAAGAGGCAGATTAATCCAGAACATAGAGAGGCTGTGGGTCAAGAGGCAGGCTAAGGTCAGAGCACGGGAGGCAAGGACAGAGCTGTCAGATTATTCCAAATACAGACACGTTCAGGGTCAAAAGGCAGGCTAGGGTCAAAACTTGGCAGAATACATCATAATTTAGGATACCACAAAGCATGATGCAGGCAGGATGAGAATCAGACGCAACCAGGAAGAGTGGAGTGAGAACGTCCTACTTGTACTACCCTACTAATTGACTGCAGGTGATGACTGCAGCTGCCAGGACAGGTGCTCAATTAGTGAGGAGAGAGAGAGGCAGAAAGGCAGGATAGATAGGAACCCTTACAGAACCTGGAAAACATATACAGTCCAAACACAGATAACCCTGGATTTTTTATAAACATCTTTTTTCACTTTAGCACAGGGGTGTCCAATCATGTGCCATGGAGGGCCAAGACCATGCAGGCTTTACCTCCAACCAATGTCTCCAACAGCAGATTTCACTGAATTTCTTCCCACTGATTGCTGATAAATGAAAACACCTGCTGAAGAGACTGGGTAGAAGAGAAAACCTGCAGGGTCTTGGCCCTCCATGGTACATGATTGGACACCACTGTTTTAGCATCACTTCCAGGAGAGTATGTCATTACAGGAGACTGGAAGTGCATTCTAGATCCAGTTATGGACAGATCGTCCATTGTGGATCATACACATAACAAAAGTAGAACAATTATTCACAACTTTATCAAGGAGCTGAATCTGTTGGACATCTGGAAACCTAATGATGCAACTTTCTCCTGTCGCTCCAGTGCCTTTTGAACCTACTCAAGAATAGATTATTTCTTACAGTAGTTTCCACCACAATTATCTCAGAAATAAAAGACTGTCATTTTGATACCATATTAATAACTGACAATGGGTTATGTTGCCTGGTTTATGGAGATGAAGACTGTATTAGAGATCCACCTAGATGGAGATTTAATTTGAAGTGGTTAAAAGATGAAAAATGTATTAAATATATTGGGAATGAGATCGATAATTATTTTAGCTTTAACACAATACAAACAAAAGCAGGTATTAAATTGGATGCTTTAAAAAGCTTACATAAGGGGCCATATAATTATCTTCACTTCATCAAAATCCAAAGATTCATGCAATAAAAGAGTTAGAATCCAGAATTAAAGGTCTCCAAGACAAAATGCTATAAAACCAGAAATCTCTGTAGAAAAAGAACTGCTTCTTCTGAAAGCAGAATACAACAAATTATAAGCAGATAAAGCAGTTTCTAGTCTGCTTAGACTCCATCAGACATTCTATGAGCAGGGAGAAAAACCCAGCAATTCACTCGCCTGGCAGCTTAAGCAATTAAAAACAAGAAACAGTATAATCTCAATCATGTACACAAATGAAGACATAATAATTAACCCTATCAAAATAAGATAAGATAAGATAAGCCTTTATTAGTCCCACAATGGGGAAATTCCAGGATTGCAACAGCACAGGGATAGCAACACTCAGAGCAACAATCAGAAGGCAAGAAAAAAAACAAGCAAGCAAGAGCAGCTAATATACATATGTACATATTACTATAAAATATATATATACACACACACACACACAGACACACAGTGCAGAGCATTGTAGCTGGATGGAATAAATATATGAATATATGAACACACAGTGCAGAGCATTGTAGCTAGATGGAATAAATATGTAAATATATAAACACCCACAGTACGGAGCATTGCAGCTAGGTGGAATAAATATGCAAGTATATAAACACACACAGTGCGGAGCAATGTAGCTAGATGGAATAATATGTATTATTATATATGTATATTGTACATATTACTATAAATATATATATATATATATATATATATATATATATATATATATATATATATATATATATATATATATATATATATATATATATATATACATATATACACTACCGTTCAAAAGTTTGGGGTCACTTAGAAATTTCCTTATTTTTGAAAGAAAAGCACTTTTTTTCAATGAAGATAACTTTAAACTAATCAGAAATACACGCTATACATTGCTAATGTGGTAAATGACTATTCTAGCTGCAAATATCTGTTTTTTGGTGCAATATCTACATAGGTGTATAGAGGCCCATTTCCAGCAACTATCCCTCCAGTGTTCTAATGGTACAATGTGTTTGCTCATTGCGTCAGAAGGCTAATGGATGATTAGAAAACCCTTGTGCAATCATGTTAGGTCTGCAATGCTGTAATTGCTGCAAATGGAGGATTCTTTGATGAAAGCAAAGTTTGAAGGAAAAAATTATTATTTCAAATACAAATCATTATGTCTAACCTTGTCAATGTCTTGACTATATTTTCTATTCATTTTACAACTCATGGTGGTAAATAAGTGTGACTTTTCATGGAAAACACAAAATAATTGTCTGGGTGACCCCAAACTTTTGAACGGTAGTGTATATATACACAGACACACAGTGCAGAGCATTGTAGCTGGATGGAATAAATATATGAGTATATAAACACACAGTGCGGAGCATTGTAGCTAGATGGAATAAATATGTAGATATATAAACACCCACAGTACGGAGCATTGCAGCTAGGTGGAATAAATATGTAAATATATAAACACACACAGTGCGGACCATTGTAGCTAGATGGAATAATATGTAGATATATAAACACACAGTGCAGAGCATTGTAGCTAGATGGAATAAATATATAGATATATAAACACACCCAGTGCGGAGCACTGTAGCTAGATGGAATAAATATGTAAATATATAAACACACAGTGCAGAGCATTGTTGCTAGATGGGATGAAACAGAACAACCGTCTACTTAGTTATCCTACATGGTATGATTATGTACCCATACATATTCTCACCCTCCATAGCGACCGGTATTTTCCTAGTTGTATGCCGGAGGGGACCATTGTGTAAGTCTATTGCATCTTTTGCATTCAAAACTATTAGGTTGTTACGTCTTTTTGCTATCTCTGCAAACAGCCCTGCTTAGGTTGTACAGTCTGACAGCCGTTGGTAGGAAGGACCTGCGAAACCTCTCGGTTGTGCACCTGGGATGATGTAGTCTGCTGCTAAATGAGCTCCTCAGTGCATTCAGTATGTCCTGCATAGGGTGGAACTCGGACTCCAGCAGAGATGACAGTTTAGCCACCGTCCTTCTCTCTCCTATCTCCTCCACTGGGTCAAGGCGCTGCCCCAGGACAGATCTAGCTTTCTTGATTAGTTTGTTCAGTCTCTTCCTATCGGCTGCGGTAATGCCACTGCCCCAGCAGACCACTCCAAAAGTGATGGCTGATGCCACCACCGTGTCATAGAATGTCTTTAGCAGCGCCCCTTGTACACCAAAAGACCTGAGTCTCCTCAGTAGGAACAGCCTGCGCTGTCCCTTCTTGTAGAGTGCGTCAGTATTGTGTGAACAGTCTAGTTTATTGTTCAGATGAACACCCAGGTACTTGTAGGATGTCACCATCTCGATGTCTGTTCCCTGTATATTTACTGATGCTGTGAGGGGTTGTCCTTGCCTGCGGCAGTCCACCACCAGCTCCTTAGTTTTCCTCGCATTGATCTGGAGGCAGTTCCGATGGCACCAGTCCACAAAGTCCTGGATAAGCCCTCTGTACTCAGCTTCATCTCCATTGGAGATGAGGTCAACGATCGCAGAGTCATCAGAGAACTTCTGTAGATGGCAGTGTGTTGTGTTGTGTAAGAAGTCCGCAGTATAAAGGGTGAACAGGAAGGGAGTCAAAACCGTTCCCTGGGGGGCCCCTGTGCTACCGATGATCGTGTCGGACACACAGTCCCGGGTTCTCACAAACTGAGGCCGGTTCGTGAGGTAGTCCAGGATCCATGATGACAGGTGCTGGTCCATCCCTGCGCACAGCAGCTTGTCCTTCAGGATCATTGGTTGGATGGTGTTGAAAGCACTGGAGAAGTCAAAGAACATGATCCTCACCGCATTCCCGGGCTTCTCCAGGTGGGACAGAGAACGGTGAAGGAGGAAGATCACCGCATCCTCCACCCCAATGCCATGCTGGTAGGCGAACTGGAGTGGATCCATCGCTGGTCCCACCAGGGGGCGGAGGTGAACAAGGAGCAGTCTCTCCAGGGTCTTCATCATGTGGGACGTCAAGGCCACCGGTCTGTAGCTGTTCAGGTCTTTGGGGTGGGAAGTTTTTGGTACAGGTACCACACAAGATGCTTTCCACAGCTGTGGTACCCTCCCCAGCTTCAGGCTCAGGTTGAAGATGTACGCCACAATCCCACACAGCTGGTCTGCACAGGACTTGAGGAGCTTTGTGCTGATGCCGTCCGGTCCCGACGCCTTCCTTGCCTTGATCTTCCTCAGCTCCGTCCTCACCTGGGTCTTGGTCAGGGTCAGGTTGGGAGGCTGTGTGTTGGGAGTGGGGGGTGTTGGTGTAGTGGGGAGTGGGCGGCAGGACTTGATGTCTTTAGAGGCAGCAGTGGTTGTTGTGTAGTCAGGGGGGGAGGGCGGTTGGTCAAACCTATTGAAAAACAGATTCAGATTGTCCGCCCACTCCCTGCCCCCCGTGGCCTGGGGGGAGGTATTCTGGAGCCCAGAGATGGTTTTAAAGCAGACGGACAGACGAAAATTCAATATCGCTAATTCATATCTCAAATTGTTGTCTGAGACGAGCTAAAGCGAACCGCACATGTTTTGGTGTCAATGAATGTCGCATAAGGTGACAATGCACTCTTGAAGTATGCTGTCGTGCAGAGCTGGCGGACCCAGCCAAGCGATCAGCGGCTAAGATGGCCACTGACTGTGTGACGTCACCACCGGCAAACACACACACACGGTCGCGGCCACTGCTGTGTTTTGCTTCATGCAACACTTGATGTTTACGTTTTAAAATCGGCGATTACGGATATTTCTCGGAATACTTGTGGATTACAAATAGATTATTTATTAAGATTAGGATTTCAGGAATCGAATTAATATGGTTTGGCGTTGTGTTGTCTACAGGTGCGATAGTATACCAGAGGAGTATGCGGTGAGTGTTTTCAAACGGCATGGGTGAAATTCGTTCAGAAAACGCGAAAACATTGGAATGATGTCGGTAAAACACCCTACATGTGCAGTAGACATTTCGTTGACAGCGATTTTGAGAATAAGATGCAATTTGAAATGAAATTTGCAAAAAGATTGCTGATAAAGAAAATGGCTATTCCAACTATATATCCCTCGATTCCCAAGTCTGACTCTGAGACAAGTGTCAGTGACAGTGGCGTGAAAAGCAAGGGTGATCTACCGATGCGATCAGCTGTCAGAAAACGAGAAGTAAACAGGGTTAGTTTTGTATTTTTAATATTCACTGCAAATGTTTTCTAAACATCTTAAATGAATTCCAAGCAATGGTTTGCATTGCCTTACCAACTTATCAAATATTACCATATTAGGGTATTCATGCTAATCAAATATGAAATATTCAGTGCTGTATAGGGAGGGGGTTGTACCTGTTTGATCAATTTACATTTCTATGTATGTAATCAAATTTGAGACCTCTGGGATAAAATTATGATGTTCTACTTTTTTTGCAGATTTTATCTACTGTCACTCAACCTTCAAATAGTGTGGATGTTTCTCACCAAGCAGAGGAAGCTGATGAACAGGACTTTGATGTAAATCCAATTTCAGAGCCACTAGACCAACATGTCCCACCTACACTAAAGCCAGCCCAGCCAACACCAGATCCTGTGACAAGGTGAGGCGATGCAATATGTGCATGTACATGCAATTATAATAACAGTGCCATTTACATAGACTTTCTGCTGATAGACAGATCACTTATATGGCCAAAAATAAATCATTGTGATAATATTCTAATTACAGACTTTGTTTAGCTGCAATGCACTTTAATGAAAATGCAGGCCGCAAGCAGGCACAGAATCGTGATGGTGAGCCGGTCTTCATCATCGGGTACCCAAAATTCAAAAAAGGCGGATATACACTGCAAGCAAAGAAAGTTGATCCAACTTTCGGTGAGTATAACAAATATTAGTATCATTTTCTAGGCTTGTATATGATATTTACAGTGGGTGGAGGGTTGGTCTTCATTCAAGTTTCACATTTCATAGCTTTTATCAAATTTTTTTAATTTGGGTCAAATTTTTATTTCATACTCTAGCCAAACGGATGTCTAATTTTTATTGAATATATTTTTTTTCAGAATATGTGGATGATCTGATGAATACTCCATTCAACAAAACCTTGGTTGATTCAACCCACTAATGGGAGCAGTGGCACTATGTACAAGCCAGAGTTCCCGCCACATTGAGTGCCAAATTTCAGCGTCCCATCAAAGCTGATGCTGTTGAGCAACATGTATCTAGAATTTCAAAACCAAACATGTAAAAGTAGAAGAAATTAACAATTACCAATGACAGTTCAGCTTTCAATTTTTAGGGAAGCAACATATTTGCTAAGAAAAAAAAATATAAGCCTAAGATTGTAAGAGAAATGTGCTTTTAAAAATGGAACCCCAATTTTCTACCATAAAATGGTGCCCATTATAAATGTGAAATGTTATTTAGTGGGATATAATAATTGCTATATCTGGAAACTAGTTATTTTCATAATCTGCAGTTATACTCCATTGATTTTTGTATTTCTTTGTATATTTCTGCTGTGTTTTCAAACATTCATACAAAGGTGGTATAGTATGTAATATTTCGTTTCAAATTGAGAAGAATTTACTGTGTTCAACTTATTCAAATATATAAGAAATGTGACTTTGATGAATGCTGAACTATGAGAATTATAACATTGACATGAACATTAATAAATAAACTCAATATATGGTTTTACCAAACTTTATTTACATATCATTGTTCACAAATCTAATCTTGGTAGGCAAAATCCCTTGCATTGATCAGATGGGAATGTTTCTCTGATGAGGCTCACCGCACAGGCAGGCAACATAACCCTCACTTCTTTCCCAAGAAATCCCCAACACCACCGTACCAGTTGCCTGTAGGCTGTGAATCTGTATCGCCTGAAAAATATGGGGTTTCATTATTAAATTTATCATTTGCATTGATTATTAAATGTATTGAATGATTTGTTCATAATTCATCTGGAAAAGTAAATCACATGAATAAATATTGTTTATAAACTCACTCGTGTTGACTTGCGTCATGATCATCATATTGCTGTCTGTAGGCCAGATAAGCTGTCTGTAAAACCCAGATGTCAAGACAGACATAACGAAAACCTGGGTGATCAGTGATACACTTTGGTAGTTAATCATTGGTGTATCCACAGCCCTTCAGTTCTTCTATTTTCTCCTTCACCTTCAATATCTCCTGGCAGCACCGACATTCACTTGATTTTGGCATAACCTTACATGTCTCACAAGTGCACCTGTGCAAAAAAATGGTGTAATCAGATGCTTATAATAAACTAATGGCTCGTGGGAGTGCTATATAAATTGGTCTATGAAGTTTGATTAGAAAAAATTAAAAACGTAAAAAATTTTGTCCGGAAAGAAAACTTATAGTAAAACAATAATGAATCAGAATAATTCTTAAACATGATCCATCATTCTCTTAGAGAATTATGTAGCTTTTGAGACAAAAAATCTCTCTCGGCGCCACACCAGTCGGCTGCCTTTTGCAACAGCGGCTCGATTCCGAGTTTTTTTTTTCCCTTCCTCTCTCTTTTGATCACTTTTTTTTTTTTTTTTCACCCCACTTATATCACGGACACACAGATCATCCCAAATGTCTCCTGAGCCGGTGGACGGAGCCACTGTTTATAGCAGGATACGATATAACAGGGAAGAGCTGCTAGCATTTAACCGCCACCCGGTCCCACTGGAAAAACTCGACATACCGAGAGAACTGAGGCGAAAACGCCGCGGCTGCCGGGCTGGAGTAAGGCGGAGGACAAAAAATATAAGGTACAGACCCTCCCTTCCATCTGTTGTCATGGGAAATGTACGGTCGATACTGGGAAAGTTAGATGAGCTAGCGGCTATCTCCCGTTATGATAGCACTTACCGGGAGTGCTCTCTCCTTTTGTTTACTGAGACGTGGCTAACTGAACTAGCAGCAGATGCTAACATTGAGCTGGAGGGTTTTCACACGATACGAGCTGACCGAACACCAGAGAGTGGCAAAACTAGGGGCGGTGGAGTGATCATGTATGTTAACAACAACTGGTGCAGACCGGGACATATCACTGTTAAACAACGACACTGCAGCAAAGACATTGAGTTGCTAGCTGTTAGCATGAGGCCTACATATCTCCCGAGAGAACACTCACACGTGATCTGCATTGTTGTTTATGCAAATCCGACGGCGAACGCTGGGACAGCGCGTGACGTCATCCATTCAGTAACCAGCAGGCTGCAGACAGAACACCCAGATGCTCTTCTCCTCATCTCAGGCGATTTCAACCACGTTTCACTGTCTCCCATTCTGCCCACTTTCACCCAGTATGTCACATGCCACACTAGAGACAATAAAACACTGGATTTGTTCTACGCAAACACTAAGGAGGCGTACACCTCATCACAACTCCCCCCACTTGGGAGATCGGATCACAACTTGGTTCATCTCCGACCGGTGTACAAACCCCTAGTGCACAGACAACCTCCGGCCATGCACACAGTGGAGTTATGGTCTGAGGAGACAATGGACACTCTAAAGGACTGTTTTGAAGCCACTGCCTGGAAGCAGCTCTGCGATCCACATGGTGAGGACATCGATGGCCTCATTCACACCTTCACGGGCTACCTCAGCTTCTGTGTGGACAAATCCGTTCCCACCAAGACCATACGGCGTCACTCAAACAACAAACCCTGGATCAACCCTGAGATAAAAACACTTCTGAGAGAGAAGAAGAGGATCTTCAGGTCGGGGAACAGGGAGATGCTGAAGTCCGTACAGAGGGAGCTGAGGAGAAAGATCAGAGAAGGCAAGGACAGCTTCAGGAAGAAGATGGAGGACAAGCTGCAACAGAGCGACATCAGCGGGGTCTGGAGAAACCTCAAAACCATCTCGGGGCTCCAGAATACCTCCCCCCAGGCCACGGGGGGCAGGGAGTGGGCGAACAACCTGAATCTGTTTTTCAATAGATTTGACCAACCGCCCTCCCCCCTGTCTGCACAACAACCACTGCTGCCTCTAAGAAATCAAGTCCTGCTACCCACTCCCCACTCCACCGACACCCCCCCCCACTCCCAACACACAGCCCCCCATCCTGACCCTGACCCAGACCCAGGTGAGGACGGAGCTGAGGAAGATCAAGGCGAGGAAGGCGGCGGGACCGGACGGCATCAGCGCAAAGCTCCTCAAGTCCTGTGCAGACCAGCTGTGTGGGATTGTGACGTATATCTTCAACATGAGCCTGAAACTGGGGAGGGTACCACAGCTGTGGAAAACATCTTGTGTGGTACCTGTACCAAAAACTTCCCACCCCAAAGACCTGAACAGCTTCAGACCGGTGGCCTTGACGTCCCACTTGATGAAGACCCTGGAGAGACTGCTCCTTCCTCATCTCCGCCCCCTGGTGGAACCAGCGATGGATCCACTCCAGTTCGCCTACCAGCATGGCATTGGGGTGGAGGATGCGGTGATCTTCCTCCTTCACCGTTCTCTGTCCCACCTGGAGAAGCCCGGGAATATGGTGAGGATCATGTTCTTTGACTTCTCCAGTGCTTTCAACACCATCCAACCGATGATCCTGAAGGACAAGCTGCTGCGCGCAGGGGTGGACCAGCACCTGTCATCATGGATCCTGGACTACCTCACGAACCGGCCTCAGTTTGTGAGAACCCGGGACTGTGTTTCCGACACGATCATCAGTAGCACGGGGGCCCCCCAGGGAACGGTGCTGGCTCCCTTCTTGTTCACTCTTTATACTGCGGACTTCTCACACAACACAACACATTGCCATCTACAGAAGTTCTCTGATGACTCTGCGATCGTTGGTCTCATCTCCAGCGGAGATGAAGCTGAGTACAGAGGGCTTATCCAGGACTTTGTGGACTGGTGCCATCGGAACTGCCTCCAGATCAACGCGAGGAAAACTAAGGA
This sequence comes from Pholidichthys leucotaenia, assembly GCA_020510985.1. Lineage (NCBI taxonomy): Eukaryota > Metazoa > Chordata > Actinopteri > Cichliformes > Pholidichthyidae > Pholidichthys > Pholidichthys leucotaenia. Next base: position 87,692,365 of record CM035836.1, read on the forward strand.
GCTGGTGGTGGACTGCCGCAGGCATGGGCAGCCCCTCACAGCACCAGTAAATATACAGGGAACAGACATCGAGATGGTGACATCCTACAAGTACCTGGGTATTCATCTGAACAATAAACTAGACTGGTCACACAATACTGACGCACTCTACAAGAAGGGACAGCGCAGGCTGTTCCTGCTGAGGAGACTCAGGTCTTTTGGTGTACAAGGGGCGCTGCTGAAGTCATTCTATGACACGGTGGTGGCATCAGCCATCACTTTTGGAGTGGTCTGCTGGGGCAGTGGCATTACTGCAGCCGATAGGAAGAGACTGAACAAACTGATTAAGAAAGCTAGCTCTGTCCTGGGGCAACGCCTTGATCCGATGGAGGAGATAGGAGAGAGAAGGACGGTGGCTAAACTGTCATCTCTGCTGGAGTCCGAGTTCCACCCTATGCAGGACATACTGGATGCACTGAGGAGCTCATTTAGCAGCAGACTACATCATCCCAGGTGCACAACCGAGAGGTTTCGTAGGTCCTTCCTACCAACGGCTGTCAGACTGTACAACCTAAGCAGGGCTGCTCGCAGAGATAGCAAAAAGACGTAACAAACTAATAGTTTTTGAATGCAAAAGATGCAATAGACTTACACAATGGTCCTCTCCGGCATACAACTAGGAACATACCGGTCGCTATGGAGGGTGAGAATATGTATGGGCACATAATCATACCATGTAGGATAACTAAATAGACGGTTATGCTGTTTCATCCCACCTAGCAACAATGCTCTGCACTGTGTGTGTTTATATATTTACATACTTACTCCATCTAGCTACAATGCTCTGCACTGGGTGTGTTTATATTTATATATCTATATATTTATTCCATCTAGCTACAATGCTCCGCACTGTGTTTTTATATATCTACATATTCCATCTAGCTACATTGCTCCGCACTGTGTGTGTTTATATACTTGCATATTTATTCCACCTAGCTGCAATGCTCCATACTGTGGGTGTTTATATATTTACATATTTATTCCATCTAGCTACAATGCTCTGCACTGTGTGTTCATATATTCATATATTTATTCCATCCAGCTACAATGCTCTGCACTGTGTGTCTGTGTGTGTGTGTGTGTATATATATATTTTATAGTAATATGTACATATGTATATTAGCTGCTCTTGCTTGCTTTTTTTGCCTTCTGATTGTTGCTCTGAGTGTTGCTATCCCTGTGCTGTTGCAATCCTGGAATTTCCCTGTTGTGGGACTAATAAAGGCTTATCTTATCTTATCTTATCTTAAGTATTAACATGATGATGATTAACAACATGTCGCGCGCACCTAAAGTTAACACGCCAAGTCCCTCACTGCTGCAGCTCCTTTTTTCTCACAGCCGCTACGCAGCCTTGCAGCTCCCGTTTTTCTTCATAGCCGCGAGAGGAGTCAGAGACAAATTTTTCTTCTCACAGCCGCTCGTAAAGTACACCTCTTATCACTCACATAGATTATCCATTTATTTTGAATTATTATTATGATAATATTTCAGCTTGGTCTGTTCCCGTCTCTGTTTTGTCTTCCTCCTCTCCCTCTGGCTTGAACAAATAAGGCTGAATACCCCCCCTCAGCACCACCCAAAACTACTTCATCATCCGATTCTTCATTTTCAATGTCATCATTTATATTGAGGTCGTCAAACTCGAGAAAATAATCGCTGTCCGAATCACTTTGCTCTCGTTCTGCCATTTTCTTAGTATTGCTGTGGTGACGTCACTAATGCCCGCACCTATCGAGAGATGGCGGTACTGCAGCCTCACTAAGTGAAGGCTGGGCTATAAGCAAATAAGGTCATTTATGGAAGCTGGTGACACATATTAAATCGCGGGAATAGACAGAATAGAATATTTTCATGCAATCAGTTGATTGGTTCAATAAAAATATGTCACTGTCCGTCTGCTTTAAGGTTTCTCCAGACCCCGCTGATGTCGCTCTGTTGCAGCTTGTCCTCCATCTTCTTCCTGAAGCTGTCCTTGCCTTCTCTGATCTTTCTCCTCAGCTCCCTCTGTACAGACTTCAGCATCTCCCTGTTCCCCGACCTGAAGATCCTCTTCTTCTCTCTCAGAAGTGTTTTTATCTCAGGGTTGATCCAGGGTTTGTTGTTTGAGCAACACCGTATGGTCTTGGTGGGAACGGTGTCGTCCACACAGAAGCTGAGGAAGTCTGTGATGGTGTGAGTGAGGCAATCGATGTCCTCACCATGTGGAAATAAATAGTGAATTTAAAAAATATATACAAAAAGCTATATGAATCCCAAATCAAATATGAATCAAAAATTTCAAATTCATTTCTGGACAGGTTAAATATTCCAAAAATTCCACAAGAGCAAATGAACAGGCTTGAAATGGACCTTAACGAAGATGAAAGAGGGAAAGTTATATATACATTTTCGTCGGCCTCCGTCGGTCTATGATGACCATGGAAGAGAATCCTAAACGTCTATTCTGCTGGAACAGCACCGCCTGTGGCTGAACAGGCCGATGCGCGAATGACAGTCCCTGTCACACAGGTCACACTTGTGGGTGGTCTCCGTGCTGCTGGGTCTGTGGCGGTTCTTCCTGCGGGTCCTTTTTTCATCTGCTGCAGCAGTCAGTCTCTCTTCACCCGCCTTGACTGTCTGGTCAGGGTGCCTCTCCATTTGGAGCGGTCCGTTGCAAGGTCCTCCCAGCGCTCTGTGTTGATATCCAGGGCCTTCATGTCTCTCTTGCAGACGTCTCTAAAGCGCAGCTGTGGGCGGCCAACGTCTCTCCTGCCAGTTGCCAGTTCTCCATAGAGGACGTCTTTGGGGATTCTGCCATCCTCCATACGGTGAACGTGGCCTAGCCAGCGGAGCCTGCGCTGCCTGAGTAGAGTGAACATGGAGGGAAGGCCGGCGCGGGACAGAACTTCTGTGTTGGGCACTTTGTCCTGCCAGGATATGTCCAGGATGTGGCGAATGCAGCGCAAGTGGAAGGAGTTCAGTCTCTTTTCCTGCCGGGCGTATGTTGTCCACGTCTCACTCCCATAGAGCAGTGTGCTGATGACGCAGGCGTTGTACACTGCCATCTTCGTCTTGACAGAGAGTTTGGGATTCTCCCACACTCGTGTGGTGAGGCGAGCGAGTGTGAAGGCTGATTTTCCAATCCTCTTGTTGATCTCTGTATCAAGGGAGAGGTTGTTGCTGATCGTGGACCCCAGGTACGTGAACTGATTCACGACCTCCAGCTTGTAGTCATCAATGGTGATGGTTGGTGGTGCTTCCGTGCCTTGCGCCAAGACGTTAGTCTTCTTCAGGCTGATGGTAAGCCCGAAGTCCTTGCACGCCTGGGAGAAGCGGTCCATCAGGGTCTGAAGCTCCTGCTGTGTGTGGGTTGCGACTGCAGCGTCGTCTGCAAACAGCATGTCTCTGATTAGAGCCTCGCATACTTTGGTTCTGGCTTTCAGGCGGGTGAGGTTGAAAAGCCTGCCGTCAGATCTTGTGTGCAGGTAGATTCCCTCTGTCGCTGTGCTGAAGGCATGCCTCAGGAGCATAGCAAAGAAAATCCCAAAGAGGGTTGGCGCAAGTACACAGCCCTGTTTCACTCCGCTGCGTATGTTGAATGGCTCTGAGACGTTGCCATTGTGCTGCACTATCCCCTGCATGTTAGTGTGAAACGATTCGATGAGGCTTTGCAACTTTGGTGGGCATCCTATCTTTGGCAGGATCTTGAAAAGGCCCTCTCTGCTGACCAGATCGAACGCTTTGGTGAGGTCGATGAAGGCGACGTACAGAGGCATGTTCTGTTCTCTGCATTTCTCCTGGAGTTGGCGGATGGAGAATATCATGTCTACCGTCGATCGCTCAGCGCGGAAGCCACACTGAGACTCGGGGTAGACACGTTCGGCAAGCTTCTGTAGACGAACGAGAACAACTCGTGCATAGACTTTGCCAACAACGCTGAGGAGGGAAATGCCCCTGTAGTTGTTGCAGTCGCTTCTCTCCCCTTTGTTTTTGTAGAGGGTGATGATCTTGGCGTCCCTCATGTCCTGTGGTACGGCACCTTCCTTCCAGCACTGGCAGAGGACGTCATGCAATGGCAGCAGTAGGGTGGTCTTGCAGTGCTTGATCAGGTCAGGGGGTATGCCGTCGTTGCCGGGTGCCTTGCCAGCGGCCAAGCTATCAATGGCCTTACTGAGTTCGTCGATGGTTGGCTCGGCGTCAAGTTCGTCCATGGATGGCAGGCAGTCAATGGCATCAAGGGCTGACGGTGTCACGGTGTTCTGTCTAGAGTAGAGGTCGGAGTAGTGTTCCACCCATCTCTCCATCTGCTTGTTCTTCTCTGTGATCATCCCCCCAGTGGAAGATTTGAGGGGGGCCGTCTTGCTCTGAGCCGGACCAAGTGCTTTCTTGATGCCATCGTACATACCACGGATGTTCCCTGTTATGGCAGCGGTTTGAATGTCTTGGCTGAGCTGAGTCCAGTACTCATTGGCACAGCGCCGAGCAGTCTGCTGAACTTTGCTTCTCGCAGCCCTGAGAATCTGGAGATTCTTCTCGTTTGGGTACTTCTTGTACTCAGCAAGTGCTGAGCGCTTGGCTTCAATGACGGGGGTCATCTCGGTCAACTTGGCATCAAACCAGTCCTGTGACTTCGAGGTCTTCCTCCCAAAGGTAGCCAAGGCTGTGCGGTAGATGGTGTTTCACAGCTCTTCCCACTTCTGCTTTGCAGATTCTCCTCCTTGTGGTACACCAAGTTCCTTCTCAAAGGTGGAGGCAAACTGCTCAACAAGTTCTGGTTGGGCCATCTTGCTGGTGTCAATCCGTGCCTTTCCAGGTTGTCTAGCACGATGGAATTTCTTCAGCTGCAGCTTGATCTTGCAACACACCAATGAATGGTCTGTGTCGCAATCTGCACTCTGGAACGAACGGGTGATTAGCACGTTCTTCAGTGAGGTGCGCCTGGTCAGGATCAAGTCCAGCTGGTGCCAGTGCTTTGAGCGCGGATGTTGCCAGGAAACCTTGTGTTGGGGCTTGGTCTTGAAGAAAGAGTTTGTGATGCACAGATCGTGATATGTGCAGAACTCGAGCAGCCGCTGTCCGTTGTCGTTCATTCTGCCCACGCCAAAAGGTCCAAGACAGGAGGGCCAGGAGTCGTGGTCAGCATCCACTCTGGCATTGAAGTCTCCAAGGAGAATGAGTTGTTCAGAGTTGGGGATGATCCTGACAGTTGTTGCGAGATTCTCGTAGAACTCGTCTTTTGCCTCTGGTGTGGCTGTCTGTGTTGGGGCATACACACTGACGAGGGTGACTGGGCCTTCAGTGGTGTTCAGGCGGAGGGTGAGGAGTCGTGCAGAGCCAGTGCTGCCCGGTTCCACCATCTTCAGCAAAGTGTTCTTCACTGCGAAGCCCACTCCGTGTTCCCTGTGTTCGTCACTGCCCTTTCCCTGCCAGTAGAACGAGTAGTCCTTCTCTCTCAGTGTGCCTGCATCAGCTAACCGTGTTTCCTGGAGAGTGGCGATATCCACTCCCAGTCTCTTCAGCTCATTATTGATGATGGCAGTCTTCCTGGTATCGTTGATGTCCTTTAGGTTAGCAGCGAGTCCTGTCATCATAGTGCGGACGTTCCAAGTTCCCAGTTTTAGAGTTGGTCTCTTTTGTTTTATTGTCTTGCCTGGTGCGAAGGTTCTCAGCCTGCTGTTTGGATTTCTCCTTATCCCCATGCACCCAATGAGGAAAGCAAGCTGTGGCGGGACAACACCTTATTGGCTGGGGGCTGCCCAGCTTGAGGCGGGCGGTAGCTGTCCAGTGAGATCTGATGATCCCTCCCACCGTCGGGAACAACCCCTGGCACCACGCTCTACGCCAATTGAGAGCAGTGGCTTATAACCGGTAACTGTCATTCCCCGTGTTTTGTCTACGCCAAAGGCGAAGCTGGAGTGTCCTCTCCAGTGATCCGGTGTTCTACTTTCCAGCGTTGGGCGTTGGTAGGATTCAAGCCTGGGCAGCAAAATATGGAGGACAAGATGTTGCCCATGCAGCATGTCCCCCCTCTCCACGTCACTGATGAATCCAAAGGAACAGCAGGGCTGCTACAGTTTGGCACCAGCGCCGTTGCAGGACCTGCCAGAACGATGTTGAGCACAACATAGAACTGCCTTAGGGGCTCCGACTCCGGATTTTTCCTCAGGGTTGACTCCCGAAGCCTTTCCCATGACCGGGTATGCCGCAAGGCAGCAGAGGTTTGAAATCAGGGTTTACCTTCCCCTAGATGGGCTACCTTCCCAGGTTGACGAGCCACCATCTACCCGAAGCATCTGGTTTTAAGGCGCCAGAGATCCGCCCTCGCCCCTTCTCCTATTAGTAAAAGCAGTTCCGCCGGGCTTAGAGACTAAACCACACGGGCAGGCTAGGAGTTGGACTTAGTTGTCAGAGGCTTTTCGAGACGCACGCCATAAGGAGCATTTTATGAGCACTGGGAGCTTAACCCCAGTGCCGCTCCTGGCTATGACAACCTTGGAACCAATATATATATATATATATATACAGTATATATATATACAGTATATATATATATATATATATATATATATATATATATATATATATATATATATATATATATATACACATATACATACAGTATATATATATATATATATATATATATATATATATATATATATATATATATATATATATATACAGTATATATATATATATATATATATATATATATATATATATATATATATATATATATATATATATATATATATACACTACCGTTCAAAAGTTTGGGATCACCCAGACAATTATTTTGTGTTTTCCATGAAAAGTCACACTTATTTACCACCATGAGTTGTAAAATGAACAGAAAATATAGTCAAGACATTGACAAGGTTCGAAATAATGATTTGTATTTGAAATAATATTTTTTTCCAGATACTCAACCTGCTCAAAGGAAGGTCAGTTTTATAGCTTCTCTAACCAGCTAAACGGTTTTCAGCTGTGCTAACATGATTGCACAAGGGTTTCCTAATCATCCATTAGCCTTCTGACGCAATGAGCAAACACATTGTACCATTAGAACACTGGAGTGATAGTTGCTGGAACTGGGCCTCTATACACCTATGTATATATTGCACCAAAAACCAGACATTTGCAGCTAGAATAGTCATTTACCACATTAGCAATGTATATTAGATATTAGAGTGTATATCTGATTAGTTTAAAGTTATCTTCATTGGAAAAAAACTGCTTTTCTTTCAAAAATAAGGAAATTTCTAAGTGACCCCAAACTTTTGACCGGTAGTGTATATCAGAATCAGAATCAGATTTATTGCCATTGTTCATGTAGTGCACAAACTAGGAATTTGTCTCGGTGCAATGCTGCAACATTAAACATGACAAAATAAAAGAAATAAACTATACATGCAATAAAGTGTAGAATAAGAATGAGTAATACTAGTCAGCATTTTAAATATATTAGCGAGCAGCAGATAATGTGGAGAACCATATAGTGCAGTCGGTAATGCAAGAAGAAAACAGTGATGATTGACATGAGTCTGGTTGAGCTGCTGTACATAGTGCACGAGAGTCAATAAGTCACTTAGTGTTCAGCAGTCTGATGGCAGAGGGGAAGAAGCTGTTCATGTGACGGGAGGTTTTAGTCTGAATGGACCAAAGTCTTCTACCTGAGGGAAGAGGGGCAAACAGTACGTGACCAGGGTGTGAAGGCTCGGCTGTGATTGGGCCAGCACGCCTCCGGGTCCTGGAGATGTGCAGATCCTGGAGAGATGGGAGCTTGCAGCCGATCACCTTCTCAGCAGTGCGCACGACGCGCTGCAGCCTTAGTCTGTCCCTGGCAGTGGCTCCTGCGTACCACACGGTTATGGAGGTGGTGAGGATGGACTCGATGATGGCTGTGTAGAACTGCACTAACAATTTGGTGGGTAGCTTGAGCTTCCTCAGCTGCCGCAGGAAGAACATCCTCTGCTGGGCCTTTTTGATGAGGGAGCTGATGGTTGGCTCCCACTTGAGGTCCCTGGTGATGGTGGTGCCTAGGAAGTGGAAGGAATCAGCAGTGGTGATGGGAGAGCCTGTGAGGGTGAGGGGGGGCAGAGGGGTTGTGACTTTCCTGAAGTCCACAATCATCTCCACTGTCTTCAGAGCGTTCAGCTGCAGGTTGTTGTTGTTGCACCAGGACGCCAGCTGGGCCACCACTCTCCTGTAGGCGGACTTGTCGCTGTTGGAGATGAGCCCGATGAGGGTGGTGTCGTCCGCAAACTTGATCAGCTTGACAGACTGGTGGCTGGAGGTGCAGGAGTTGGTATAAAGGGAGAAGAGTAGGGGGGAAAGTACGCAGCCCTGAGGTGATCCGGGGCTGATGCTAATAGAGTCTGAGACAGTCTTTCCCAGCCGCACATGCTGCCTCCGGTCCGTCAGGAAGTCGGTGATCCACCTGCAGAGGGAGTCAGGCACGTTGAGCAGGGACAGCTTGTCCCGGAGCAGAGCGGGGCAGATGGTGTTGAATGCGGAGCTGAAGTCCACAAACAGGATCCTGGCGTAGGTTCCCGGGGAGTCCAGGTGCTGCAGGATGGAGTGGAGGGCCAGGTTGACTGCGTCGTCTACAGACCTGTTGGCTCGGTAGGCAAACTGCAGCGGGTCCAGGAGGGGAGTGGTGATGGACTTGAGGTGGGGCAGGACCAGGCACTCAAAGGACTTCATGACTACAGAGGTGAGCGCTACAGGTCTGTAGTCGTTAAGTCCAGTGATCCGTGGCTTCTTGGGGACAGGGATGATGGTGGAGGATTTGAGGCAGGTCGGCACGTGGCATAGCTTAAGGGAGGTGTTAAAAATGTCTGTGAAGACAGGAGCCAGCTCTTTCGCACAGTGTCTCAGGGTGGAGGGAGACACGCTGTCTGGACCGGGGGCCTTGCGCGGGTTCAGTCTGGAGAACTGTTTGAGCACGTCCTGCTCACTGATGACAAGGGCAGGGGGGGAGGAGGGGGGGCCGCCTTTGATGAAGTAGGGACCGTGGAGGCTGTGGAGCTGGAGGGAGGGGGGGAGTTGGACACAGCTGACGAGGTGTCAAAACGGGCATAGTGTTGGGACAGTCTTTGACAAAGGGCTTTGTCATCCTGACCTTTAGGAGCCTGAGGCCGATAGTTGGTGATTTGCCTCAGTCCTCTCCACACAGAAGCCGAGTCGTTAGCAGTGAACTGCTGCTGGAGTCTCTCAGAATACACAGATTTAGCTCTCCTCAGCTCTCTGTTAAACCGATATTTAACCTCTCTGTAGCGGTCCCTGTCTCCACTTTTCAGCGCTGCTTCCTTCTCCTTCCTGATCTGTCTGAGCTTAGCAGTTTAGCAGTTAACCAGGGCTTATATATATATATATATATATATATATATATATATATATATATATATATAACCAGGGCTTATATATAATTAATTTAATTAATTATATATAATTAATTAAACCCTTATTAGAAATGTTTTTGGAGACTTTACATGAGGGCATTCTTCCTAAATCAATGACAAATGTATTAATCATTCTACTAGCAAAACAAGGAAAACCCAGCAACAAATGTGAGAATATGAGGCCAACTGGTTTATTAAATTCTGAGCTTAAAATTCTTTGTAAAATGCTGGCCAAATGCCTACAAGAAGCACTTCCCAATGTCATACACAGAGACCAAAAAGGATTTGTATTGAGTCGAAAAGGGTTCCATAACATTAGGAGAGTTATACAGTACCTCGGCCTTAACCTTGGCACAGTGCTGTGGCGAGGTTTAGGCTGACTTGTTCTGTCATGACTGATAGATAATTCAGCCCACGTGCAAGGTGCAGCAACAATGAGGCAATCAAACAGTACACACGTTTGAATGTTTTACTGAATAGCAAAAACCGCACTGCAACAGAACAGTCACTCGCCACAGGAATGGACCTGTGGAGAGAGAATGAGAGCTGTAAGCAGAGGAATGGAGTAACGGAAAATGGGCGAGCCAAATTACCACTTATGTGGGCTCCGAGGGAGCGCCAGCAGGACTCCAGCGGGGAATAGACGAACCAGCAGGGTAGGGGACTGCTGGTGGAACCTGACCGGGTGGAGGTTGACATCGTGGGAAAAGTTGTGGCAGGAGAGCGCGCGCAGCCCTTAGTGACACACCCGCAAGATGGCAGCAACCTGCACAATGGAGAAAAAGCACACAGGTTAATAACTTCTTTACCGGTGTTGCAATGACTTGCTGTCTGTTCATGGCAGTATACCTAGACAAGCCAGCGTTGAGTCACGGAAGGATGCCTCCTTAAGTACGCTGGCTGATAAGAGGGTGCAGGTGTGTTCTCTCCCTCAGGTGCGATGATGAGCAGCGGAGGGATGAACGGGAAGGCAGGAGCGCGCTCTCGCCCCCATGACAAGAACTTTGGCAGCATTTCAGGCTATACAATTAATAATACAAAATCTATGATTTTACTGTTAGATGGAAAATAAAGCATCCCAACAAAAGTCTCAGAGTTTAGGGTGGTGAATCAGCTTACATATCTAGGAGTACAAATCGGCCATAAACTTAGATCAACAGCTGAAATTAATTACACATCTTTAATTAAAGAGGGAACAAAATCAATAAAAAGATGGATGTCCTTACCAATTTCTTTGATCGGAAGGATAAACATTCTAAAAATAAATATTTCCCCTAAAGTACGATATGTATTTCAAAACATACCTCTGCCCCCACCTCAAGATTTCTTTAAAAATGTAGTGATCAAGGCTGCACATTGTTTTGTTCTCCTCTCTCATTACTCTCATTTCCTACAGCTGCGGCTTCATCCACACTTGCTCTCTCTAATCAAGCAGCCTTTAAGAGTTGAGACGGGCCCTTCACTCCTGCATGGAGGCATCAACTTCTGCATGCAGCCTAGAGTGCTGTTTGCCACTGTGTGCAGCCTCTTCCACACCTTGCTACGACCCTCTCCTCCTACGTGAACTCTCGTAAGCAACCCTAATATTAAATACTCTGCTCCTCAATAAAACAAATATAATTTCAAATACTTGGCTGTCATGATCAGCAGCGGACTGGACTGGAAATCTAACACTGATGATGTGTACAAGAAGGAGACAAGCATACTCTACTTTCTGAGGAAGCTGGCATCCTTCAACATGTGCAACAAAATGTTGGCGCTTTTCTACCAGGCTGTTGGTGCCAGCGCCATCTTCTTTGCTGCTGTTTGTTGGGGTAGCAGTATCAGAGCCAGTGACACCAATAGACTTGACAAGATCATCAAGAAGGCTTGTTCTGTAATTGGTCTCAGGCTGGAGACCTTTGAATCTGTGGTGGAGAGGAGGACACTGAACAAACTGCAATCCATTGTAGACAATCCTGATCACCCCCTCCACCACACACTGGACAGTCAGAGTAGCGCTTTCTCCAGCAGACTGCTAAAGCGCCGCTGCGATGCGGTTAGATACAGGAAATCTTTTCTGCCACATGCAATTTCACTGCACAATAACTCACTGTGATGTTGAATTTGGTCATAACAATGCTGCTATACTACACCTTACAGTTTAAATAGTACCTCGTGTTCCACCCTGTGGCTTATTATCCTTCTCTGTGCAGTCAATACTATCCACTGACTCATAAGGATAATCATCTATTTAACCTAGCAGTAGCCTATGTTGTATATTAAGTTATCTAAACATTTATGACCTGTGCTGACAAAATGAGTCGCAATGAGGAAAGTTGAGGGAACATTATTGTTATATTCTGTATTGAAAGACCTTCAAAATGATATTTAATATGTAGGAATTGGGCAAAAACTGACCAGCAACAAGCCAATTTTGTATACATCTTAGCTGGTTTGAAAGCGCACTTTCAAACGGTCCTGAGTTACATCTTCTAGAAAAACGTGTATTTATAGAAAATAGGAGTTCCAAGCTTTACAATGATACCAGGCACTGACGGGGGTTTTCCCGGGACTTGCCACCAGCAAACAAAGAAAAAAATCATGATTTACGACTTCTAGTGCCTGTAGCTCGTAATTACCCGGTGCACATTCCAACTCAATTGGCCAGCACATGTCACATTTTTACTTTACGTCCTGGAGTAATTCTTTTTCTATTATACTGTGTGTTTTTCGGTTGGTTGGGTTGTCTGTGTCATGCTGCTGTTACACTGTAATTTCCCAGTTTGAGATCAATAAAGTACATCTATCTATCTGCCTGTCTGTCTGTCTGTCTGTCTGTCTATCTGTCTATCTATCTATCTATCTATCTACCTATCTATCGTGGTGTGAAAAAGTGTTTGACCCCTTCCCGTCTAAATATTAGACAAAGATAACACAAGTAAGCACAAAATGCAGTTTATGAATGAAGGTGTTTATTATTAAGGGGAACAAATCCAAGCCTACATGGCCCTGTGTGAAAAAGTGATTGCCCCCTAAACCTAATAACTGGTTGGGCCACCCTTAGCAGCAACAACTACAACAAGTGTAATGTAAAATGGGAATATTAATAAATAATAAATATGATCAGGTATGAATTATTTAATTTATATTGATGTATTGGAATCTGAGCTCAAATCTCATTTCATATACATCAGAAAAGTTAAACACTCGTAAGGGGCACCAGCTTCTATCTTTAAGAAGCAATTTGATCTTTAATTTCACTTTATACCTGTTTGATCACTCAATAAATTAATCAATAATCAGTCTCAAAAATTTTCCGTGAATTCAATACCTGGGCTTGAAACAGACTCAGAATGAAATAAATTCCCAACAACTTCTCAATTTTAAATATTTATTAAACGAAATGATTAACAGACATTGTAGTAATTTCATTACTAATTATAAAATCAATCTTGTAAATGATAGATTAACAATGTCAATATTTTCGGAACCAGGGTTAAACTGAGAAACGAGTTTCTATCAGTTTGAGTTAACAGATTATTAAAAACAACGCAAATTTATGGAGAAAGTTTACTGATTATGAAAAAGTCCTAAATTAATCTTAAGAAAATAAAACGGAATTTTAATGAAAAGAAGAGTTATGTTAAGGGCTTCTTAATTTGCATCTGATTAGATATACAAATTATTACCGAACCTCAGAAGTTTATTCAGCAGTTGAATTAAAGTTTGCAGCTCACGTGATCATCGGTCGTCGTCCTCATGAAGTTTTGAAGTGTTGTTCAGGGGCAAAACCCAGAATATTTGTCCCGCAAATATTCTCTTGACGATTAATGATATTCATGAGATCGTAAGTTGGATCTCGATGGTTGAGATGCTGCAGAAGCGCGCTGATTCCTCAGCTGCGCGTGATGTGGAGAGCTGCGTCTTTTCTTCCTGGTAGACAAGCGCTGCAGGTCTTCGATAATAATTAAAGATATCTGATCAGATTTCAAATTAGAAGAAAAAAAAAAACTTTCGGACTTTAGATAAAATAGTAGCTTCTGGTGGGTGCTTGGTCAAGAAAAATATTATAAAAATAAAGTCAAGATTAAAGTTTACATTAAAATTAAACAAATGGTGGTTTTACAGAAAGTTTAACAAAGAAAAAGTGATGAATAAAAATTGGAGTTTGACTCCGATTAAGAATTGAGCTCAAAGAAATAGGAATTCCTAGGTATTTAAGAGAAAAAGAAAATACAAAGTTACATAAATTACGAGTTATCTGCTCTGTGTTCAGAAAAGCGACACATGGTCGAAGTCCTTTGTTTTTCCTTGCTGTGTGTAGACAATGGAGAAGATCAGAAAAAAAACGAGCAGCCGGAAAGAAATCCGGGGAAAAAGAGGGGGAGGCGAGCCGGACAGAGGATCTGCCAGGAGTGTCCGGAGCAGAAGAGGTCTGACGAAAAAGAGCTGACGACAAAAGAGTGACGAAAAGAGATTGAAGCCGGGATCTCTCTGCTATTTATGTTCCGCGGGCTTCCGGGATCTCAGCCAATGAGAGTCCTTCGTGGGCGGGCTCGATGAACCTTTAGTCCAATAACAGGCCTTGTCTGTGAGAGACCAATAGGATGAAGAAGCTGGGGTTCTATGAAGACTGGTGACACGTGATATCAGTCCACAGGAATACACAGTTTTAAATACATTGGAATGTACTGTTACACACTTATGTATAACTAAACTAACCTTAGTGAATCTTATAAGCAGTGCTTCTAAATCAACATGCAGGAATAAACATTCATTTAAAACATTAGCATGCATATATATAAAATCACAGATTAATGCATTTCACACATTGATTTTCCACATCAAAAACATCAGAGTCCATCTGCATTTTCATAGTTCTGAAAAGAATGAAGGTTTAGAATTGAGTTTGTAATAATGTACTTTTAAGGTTCACTGGTTAAATCCAGCGTTTCCCAGAATTTAAGGAAATTTGTGGGTCTGTGTGGCCAGGTCTGTTGCATGTTTATGGGGGCAATAAAAGTGAAGCCAGACAGTGGGGAAATTCCTTAGGCTGGTTTTAACAAAGGAAAGGGGGATTTCAGCTGTGGCCTGGGGGAAGAAAATCCATTCCTTTGCGTTATTCCTGGATGAAACAAAAATGTCTTTAAGCAGGAGAATAATTATTGCTGAGCCAAAGTGAGATGATGCTACACAAGCATTTGCGATAACTGGCAATGAGTCTTTTTCAGCGCTGTGGAGGAATTTTGGCCCACTCATCTTTGCAGAATTGTTGTTATTCAGCAACATTGGAGGGTTTTTGAGCATGAACCACTTTTTTAAGGTCATGCCACAGCATCTCAATCGGATTCAGGTCAGGACTTTGACTAGCCGACTCCAAAGTCTTCATTTTGTTTTTCTTAAGCCATTCAGAGATGGACTTGCTGGTGTGTTTTGGATAATTGTACAATCCAAGTGCACTTCAGCTTGAGGTCACGAACAGATGGCCGGACATTCTCCTTCAGTATTTTTTGGTAGACAGAAAAATTTATGGTTCCATTTACGACAGCAAGTCTTCCAGGTCCTGAAGCAGCAAAACAGCCCCAGACCATCACACTACCACCACCATATATTACTGTTGGTAAGACGTTCCTTTTCTGAAATGCTGTAACTTTTCCGCCAGATGTAATGACACACACATCATCCAAAAATTTCAGCTTTTGTCTCGTCAGTCCACAGAGTATTTTCCCAAAAGTCTTAGGGGTCATCAAGATGTTTTCAGGCAAAACTAACACGAGCCTGTATGTACTTTTTGCTCAGCAGTCATTTTCGTCTTGGAACTCTGCCATTCAGGATATTTTTGCCCAGTCTCTTTATTATGGTGGAGTCATGAACACTGACCTTAACTGAGACAAGTGAGGCCTGCAGTTCTTTGGATGTTGTTGTGGGGTCTTTTCTGACCTCTTGAATGAGTCATTGGTGCTCTCTTGGGGTCATTTTGGTCAGCCGGCCACTCCTGGGAAGGTTCACCACTGTTCCATGTTTTTGCCATTTGAGGATAATGACTCTCACTGTCACGGTGGCCCTCGCGAGCCACCATAAGACGCCACAAGTCACCGGTGAGTTTGCAATGATGTTTTATTAAAGGACAAAGGAACAGAGGATAACACAAAGTAACGGAAAGGAACGAGCCTCGGTGGGCTAAAACACACTATGACAAAAACAGGATCACAATACAGTAACTTACAATAGTAGACGATGGAAAGACCATGTCTGAGCCAGGGAATGCCCCATGCATCAGACCATGAGGAATCTTGACGGGAGTTTAACAGGGACTGCTGCCTCGGGCTGCATTCAGCGTCTGCCTTTTATGCCGGACGCTAATGAACCCTGAATGCAGCACAGCTGTTCAGCTTTGACAGCAGGAAGCTTCCCGAGCGCTGTCACAATAAGAGCCAGGGAGCCAGAGGGGAAACATCTGCTGTCAAAGCCCTTGAAGGGGATGATGTATGAACCGAGCACGGATGAGATCGGCGCTCGGATCATAACACTCACCCTGTGGTTTGCTGGAGACCCAAAGCTTTAGAAATGGCTTTATAACCTTTTCCAGACTGATAGATCTCAATTACTTTGTTTCACATTTGTTCCTGAATTTCTGTGCTCATAGCCGGATGTCTAGCTTTTGAGGATCTTTTGGTTACTTCCCATTGTCAGCAAGTCCTATTTAGTGATTTCTTGATTTAGAACAGATGTGGCAGTAATCAGGCTTGGTTGTGGCTTGAGAAATTGAACTCAGCTTTCCAAAGATGTGACAAACACAGTTGATTTATGTTTTAACACGGGGGCAATCACTTTTTCCACACAGTGCCATGTCAGTTTTCTTTTTTTTTTTTTTTTTACCCTTTATAATAAACACATTTAAAAACAGAATTTTGTGTTACTTGTGTTATCTTTGTCTAATATTTAAATTTGTTTGATGATCTGAAACATTTAAGTGTGACAAACATACAAAAAAATGAGCAATCAGAAAGGGGGCAAACACTTTTTAACACAACTGTTTCTACCCTCTGTGTGTTCTAGGACTTACCTGTACACAGGTAGACTATCCTCCTGGCAGACTGGGTCCATTCCTCTCGGTGGACCAGGACCAACTCTCCCGAGCAGGAGCTCCACTCTCTTTTCACCGCCCTGAAAGTACACATAATTATTGGATTGAACTGTTACCCCATCTCACATCGGCCGAGGCTCTTTCCCTGCACAGCTCACTGTATATATCAGCACGAGTATTTCACTCACCTTCACTGGACCTCTGCAATCAGGAAGAAGATGTGGAGCTGCTGGTAGTTTCACAGCCTGCTGCTCTAGTATCCGTCAGGCCATAATTAATATAATCAATTGTCCAATTGTATGCTGCAGAGTGCTCATCTCTCTCTCTCTTTCCTTACAGAGTTGTCAGACTCTCTCCTCATCATTATTACCTGCACACAATAAAATCACTGTTACCTATTTATTAATTTCATTTTATATTTACTTATTTTTGTAGGTTTTTTGTTTGGGTTCTAAATCTTTTATTGGGTTTTAGACTTTTGAGTTTTTAACCTCTTTGACTAGTCTTCAACTTTTTTAATATGACCCTTCTCTCTTCTCTCTTTGTTTTTTCTCTTATCTCTTTGTCTTATGTCCTGATTGGTGGAGCCTTGAGTACTTTTATCATGTTTATAGTCAGCTTCATGTGTGCCTGTGTTTGTGTTTATGTTGAATGTAACTGTGGTTTGTAAATATGGATGTCACCTGACTGCAAAACAAATCTACCTACGGGTACAAATAAAGTAACCTGAACCTGAACCTGAACAATAAAATCACTATTAATCTATTAACCAAATCTTTCATCTGCTTCTGTGTCTGAACACTAAAATCATGTCAAAAAGCATTGAAGGTCATTTACAGAATTCTTGTCGCAAAAAAATCAAGCAAGAATCTAATTGTCTCTGTTATATTTATCTCACAATAAAGGTGGTCTAAAATGCCCAAATATGATCTGGTACTACTGGGCAGTACAGTCGAGGTCTATGAAGTTTTATTTTGCGACAAAAGAGTGAAAGGGTTAATGGAAAGTTAGAGTGTCAAAATAATAATTCTGTAGGCAATCTCCCTTTATGCTCTACACATATTCCATACATATTCTGTTTGCACTCTTATGAACAGATATGTTGTGTTAAACTGGAATTAGGCCGAGATATAGAGCTCTCTCTCTCTCTCTCTCTCTCTCTCTCGTGCGCATGCGTGGGCGTTTGTGGGAGCAGGGGTGTGGAGTGGTGTCGAGTGAGTACTTTAAACTTTGTATTTTCTAACTTTTTCTCTATCTTGTGTGTTTGAGGTGTGTGTGTTTAATATAGTGGGTTGAGTGTGTGTGTGCTGGGGTGTGAGTGTTGGAGTGAGTGTGTTGGGGAACGGTAGCTTCTGCTGCCGGTTTTTCCCAGCCGGCATCATGCCGGTGATTGATGGTGGTGTGGAGTTTGAGCGCTTTAACCCGGCGTCATGGTGTGAGAATCCTCCCCGACAGTTCCCTGTTCTGTGGAGGAGGCCACGCTCGCTGTAGGACAGGTGGTTGGGCATGGCAGCATAAAATCAGCATCGAGGATGAACAGCGGCAATTGTGATCTTTCTGGATTCGACTGAGAAAGCTGACAGGTGGTGCACAGGGAGTGGTCATAGGTGACACTTTTACTCCGTTTTAAACCGCTGGCGAATCCGGTCTAGGAGGAATCACCATCTCAAACGCTCCTCCTTTCGTAAAAATGATCAGCTGATTAGAGAGTTGTCCCGTTTTGGCCAGGTTGTGTCCCCTATCAGAATGGGTGCTCTCTGGGTAGTAAATCACCCTGCTGAAGCATGTTGTATGTCATAGGAGGCAGTGTTTCATGGTGTTGAAAGACAGCTCTGCTGAACTGAACGCGTCTTTTAATTCAGGATTGATTGGCTTTAGGTAATGTGTGTTTGCAACATCTGACAACCATGAAGTGTTTTGCGTGTGGCGCAGAAGGCCATCTTATTAGTCATGTCCTGAAAAAGGCGAACACAAAGAGCACTGGCGGTAAGAAATGGACGCCGCTGTTTCTGGTGGTCCGGAGGGTAGCGCAACATGTGGTGCGGCGGATGCCGCTGCGGCGCCCGCTTCTGCTGGGGGCGGTCGTGCCGCGACTGCGGCCGCATCCGCGTCCGCATCACGCGTCCGCGGCCGCGTCCGCTTCTACTTCTGCGGGGGGGCGTCCGCGTCCGCGTCCACGTCCGCTTGTGCTGGGGGCGGCCGCGGCCGCCTCTGCTGGGGTGCCGCGGCGGGGCGCGGTAGTTGTCCCCCCAAACAGTGATGGTGGGGAATTTCTGTCTGGCGGCAGCTCTGATCATTGTGACGAGCCTGTCCGCCCGGGGTAAACAGGTGGAGGGTGTAAGTAAAAGTGCAGTTAAACGAAGGAACGTGAATGAAACAGACTTTGCAGGCGGGGGAGGAGCGGTTTGAGGCTGTAGCGGACACACAGAGCAAACACTGCATGACAAACGTTGCGTTTCATGAAGAAATGCAGGAATGTAGTTTTGTTGAAGAGGATCCTTTTAAAGCTGCACAAAAAAAGGAAAAGTGCGGAAAACTTGCAGAGCTCTGCTAAATCATAGTAGGGTGGGAATTTAATTTACTGAATGAGAGCGCTCTGACGAAAGTGGAGATGAGTCTGAACTGATGCAGACGCAGACGCAGAGGAGCAAAGCTCCTATTGTTTTACTAAAATTAGACAATTTCTCCAGGTGACTAAGGGGAGCAGAGCTGTGAAAGTGGAAAATTACTTTCCAGATCTGGAGTTATTTGTGGCATCAGCTCGCAAGCTGATGAAACCGAATGATGGGAATGAGACTTTTACTGATCAGGAAATTTTTCGTTTAAAAGAAACTGTTGTCAAACTGAAATCACAAATTACTAACAGTCATGTTGACTCTTAGTTTGTTTCTTCCCTTTTATGCTATGTGTGTGTTTTTTTACTGTACCTTATTTTTATCCTTTTTAATGCCCCACCTTAGAATTGGCACTCTTAATATAAACGGGCCAGGGATGATGTAAAAAGGGCCTCTTTATACAAGCTTTTAAATTTAAAGGCACTTGAACGTGCTGATGTCCAGGAGACTCACAGCACTGTAGACATTGAGTGCCAGTGGAGAAAGAGTGTGGAATGGCTGCATTTTTTTTAGCCACAAATCCAATAATAGTGGAGGGGTGGCTGTACTTTTCTCTCGGGGTTTGTGTGCCTGTCTCTTATGAGGTAGAAGAGGTGGTGAAAGGACATGTACTCTGGCTAAGGTACAGCGTTGAAAACGTAAACTTGGTTCTTATAACGTGTATGTGCCAACCCAGAGAGCATAAGGATCAGGGTCTTTAATTATGCTATCAGATACGGTTAGATCCTGTAATCCAAATAGTTTTTATTTCTGGGGGGGTGATTTTAACTGTACAATAAACCACAGACTGGACATGAACCATCAGGAACCTCACCCTGCTTCTGCCAATAGGCTGAGGGAACTAGTGAAGGCGCATGAAATGGCCGATGTGTGGAGATCACATCATGGGGACCAGAGGCAGTACACCTGGAGCCATGCTAAAGATAATCTCTTATCTATGGCTAGGTTAGACCGTTTCTATGGTTTTAAACACCAAATGAGTGTTTTTAAAAATAGTTGTATCTGTCCTGTTGGTTTCACTGATCACTGCCTGCTGATTTGTTCTGTTTTCATTGAAAATGTAAAGTGTAAGAGTGCTTTTTGGCATTTTAATAATACACTTTTAAATGATGTGTTTTTTAAGGGAGTTTTTCATGATGTATGGAAGTCACACAGGGAACAAAAACCCTCTTTTAGTTCTCTCCAATTGTGGTGGGATTTTGGTAAGGCCCAGATAAAACAACTCTGCCAACAGTACACTCAAAATGTCACTCGTAGCTTGACCCAATCCTTGAAAGTTCTGGAGACTGAGGTGGTAGAACTAGAGGAGTTGCTCAGTTCTACAGGAAAAACAGGAGCACTTAGAGGCTCCAAGTCAAAAAGGTCAGCCTTGGCTAGCTTGCTAGGGGTCACCGCACAGGTGCTCTGGCCGCATCAACGCTACATGGATGTAGCTCTGATGGACTCGCCCTCCCAGTACTTTTTTGACTGGAGGGGAAAAATGGACAGAGAAAGCTCAGTTCACTCCTTGTTGGGCGATGACGGGAGAACAATCTCCACAGCAGCAGAGATCAGGAAACACGCTGCAGATTTTACAGTGAATTGTTTAGAGCAGAGTGGAGGGAGGACACGTCACTGGGCCAGGTTTTCCTTGATGGTCTTCCAGTGCTCCTCAGAGGACCTTGTTGCCGGCTTGGATGCTCCACTGTCCTCTGTCTGAGCTGCATACGGCGCTAATAGCCCTCCGAATGGAAAATCACCAGGCATAGATGGTCCTCTCTGTGGGACTTTTTAAGGAATTCTGGCCCCTGCTTGGTCCAGACCTAGCTGGAGGTTCTCCAAGATAGCTTGGAAAGGGGGACCCTACCCACGACCTGCAGGAGGGCCATCATCACACTGTTGCCGAAAAAGGGGGACCTCCAGAGCCTAAAGAACTGGAGGCCAGTCTCTCTGCTCTGCACAGACTACAAGATTCTCTCAAAAGCTCTGGCCCGAAGACTGAGAAAGGTGATGAGCGAGCTCATTCATGTAGACCAGACTTACTGTGTGCCTGGCAGGCTGATTAGTGACAACGTCACTTTAATTCGGGATATTTTGGAGGTCTCTGGTTCATTGGCGGTAGAAACTGGTTTGATTTCAATTGACCAGGAAAAGGCGTTTGATCGGGTTGAACACCAATATTTATGGACAGTTTTAACAGCTTTTGGGTTCAGCCCAGGCTTCATAGCCAGGATACGGGTCTTGTACAGTGACATTGAGAGTGTGCTGAAGATAAATGGGGGCCTGTCTGCCCCTTTAAAAGTCCAGAGGGGGGTTCGGCAGGGCTGCCCTCTCTCAGGGATGCTGTACTCCCTCGCCATAGAGCCTTTGCTTCACTGCCTGAGAAGGGATCTATCAGGAGTTACTTTTCCTGGCTGTGACACCACGTTCAAGCTGTCGGCCTATGCAGATGATGTAGTCATTCTGCTAAACAAGCAGAGTGACATTGACGTTCTGGTTAGGAGTGTCAATCTTTTTGGCCAACTTTCCTCTGCAAAGATAAACTGGGGAAAAAGCGAGGCTCTGATGGTGGGGGAGAAACTAGAAAATCAGCTTACGCTGCCGGGTGGGTTGATTTGGAAAAAAGGAGGTTTTAAGTATTTTGGTGTCTTTATTGGAAATCAGCAGTTTGAGCAAAAAAATTGGGATGGGGTCATAGAGAAAATTAACGGGAGACTAAACAAGTGGAAGTGGCTAATGCCAAGAATATCTTTTAGAGGAAGAGTGCTCATTTTAAATAATCTTGTTTCCTCATCCCTGTGGCACCGCCTCATGTGCATGGACCCCCCTGCTGGTTTGTTGTCCAAAATTCAGTCTGTTTGGTGGACTTTTTTGGGGGGGTGGGACTCCACTGGGTTCCTCAAGCCCTGTTATTTCTTCCCAAAGAGGAGGGGGGGCAAGGATGTATTCATTTAGCTAGTAGAGGTGCTGCCTTTTAGACTGACTTTCATACAGAGACTGCTGACGGGCCCCCAGGACCTGGTATGGAGGCCTTTGGCCTGTGTTATTTTACAGAGAGTCCTTGGGCTTGGGCTAGACCTCCCTGTGTTTTTAACTGGATTTTAAGAACTCTAATGCACTGTCTTTACCCAGTTTTTACCGCAGTCTCTTTTCAGTGTGGACTCTTTTTAAAAAAACAAAGAGGGCCCATGCGATTCCCTCTACTGTTGTTGAGGGAGCCGCTGGTTTTTTGGTGGTCGCCTTGGTGTCCCTGCCGGGAGTTGGAAGGACCTTCCTTGATAGGCTGTGTTCCAGGAACGTTCTCACTCTGAAGCAAGTGGTGGAACTGGCTGGTCCTGGCCTCAACAACGCCTCAGCTTTAGCAGCTCATCTTGGTGTCAGGTCGAATCGTTTCATCGATGGTCTTCTTGCACACTGGAAACAGGAGCTTCATGGACTTGAGCACTCCCTACTCTTGGACTTTAGCAATGGCACGCTGCAGCCAGAAAGCACTGACCCCCTTTCCCTCTCTCACGCTCTATATGGACTTTGACGTCGCTCCTTGCTCCTTACTGGCATTCTGTGCTCCCACTGGTGTGGACTTTGGAGGAGCCAGTGGTAAGGCACTCTACAGACTGGTGGTGATGGCACTCAACAAGGACCGATTGAACACCTGTGTGGACACTCCTTGGAGAGGCCTATTTTAAACTAGGAAAAGGGCATCGGCCTGCCTGGAGGGCTCTTTACAAAGCCCCTCTCCCTAAGAGGCATGGAGACTTACAGTGGAGGGTCCTGCATGGTATTATAGCTGTCAATGCTTTTGTTTCTGTGATTAACAGCAGTGTCAGTGATCAGTGTGTTTTTTGTTCCTCTAGGGAGACTGTTTTTCATTGTTTTATGAATGTCAGCGCCTGAGTGGCCTCTTTGAACTTCTCACAAAACTTTTTCATATTTTTAAGGAAGTTTTCTCTAAGCAGGTTTTCATTTGTGGTTTTATGTACAATCGTCGTTTAAGCAGAAGTGTCAACTACTGAACTTTGTTTTAGGACAGGCAAAGTTGGCTATCTATGTAAGCCGGAGAAGAAAACTTGAAAATGTTGAGAATGATGTTGATGTCAAAATTTTATTTGTGAGGCTACTTAAAGCCAGAATCAGGCTGGACTTTCAGTTTTTTATGGGGAATGGGGATGTGGAAGGTTTCAGGACCCTCTGGTCCCTGGAGAATGTCCTCTGTTCAGTTCATGATGGACAGCTTTTTTTGGGGCGTTTTTTGGGGGATTAATTTTCTGTGTAACATAGCATGATATAGAAATTGTATTGACTGATGGACAAGTGTGTTTATTAAAGATCTTTTAAAAATCAAATCTCTCTCTCTCTCTCTCTCTCTCTCTCTCTCTCTCTTTTTATAGTCAGGTCTATCACATTAGATACACACCCGGATCCAACACTCAAGTACACTGTTGATTGCAAATTCTAGAAACAGCGGCGTGATCAGCTGATGGCCTGTTCATGTCAGAGTTAAAATTGGCCAATAGACAGTCACGTACAAGTCCATCCTATTGTACGGGGTTGGTTCCAACCCCGCCAACCCAGAAGATTAATGTAAGCCGCACCTGGAAGTCGGGGTGAGTGTGGCAACGCTCCAGAGGGAACTGCGTCACGCTGCACCCAGCGCTGCTTGCTTTACATGTGACCTCCAAATAAATGTTACATCTTTAAATTGAAGAAATCTCCGGCTTGTTCTTGGATCTTTCAATCAAAGAATCAGGTTTTTTTCTAACGAGGTTGCACAACGGAAAGAAATGTAATCCAAAGGCTTAAGATTGCCTCTGCCTTTAAATCTATACTAATCTAATTAAGAAAACAAATAATTTGATTGTTAAAAATATGATTAAAGTATGGTTTGAAAGCGTTGAGAATACCAATGAACCTAGACCATTCTCTCAGTACAGTCCTATATGGGGAAACCACATTTTACCTCCAGAGAGTCAAGATCCAATATTTAAAATCATGGGCAAAGAGAGGGTTGGAAAAAAAAATCAGAATCTATATAAGACAAATTTAAATAATATGATGTCATTTGAGGAAATTAAACATAAATTTCTTATAGATAATAAGTATTTCTTTCAATAATCCAAGTCCAGAATTTTCATTAAAAAAATATGAATATCCCTATATAGGTGACGAGCTCATGGATCGTCACCTTATCGTGGTGGGGGGGTTTGCGTGCCCCAGTGATCCCAGGTTGTCCGGGGCAATTTGCCTCTGATAGGGTCTCCCAAGACAAACTGGGGCCTGGGTGAAGGGCCAGACTAAGAACTATCCAACAGACTCTCATGATAAATTGTATATCAAGGATCAGTGTATCCCGCCCCGGTATTGGCTTACCGGGGCCCCACCCCTGGAGCCAGGCCTGGGGGAGGGGCTCGAAGGCTAGCGTCTGGTGGCCGGGTTTCCACCCATGGGACCCAGCCGGGCTCAGCCGAAGGAGTTACATGGGTCCGCCCTCCATGGGGCTCACCACCTGCAGGAGGGATCATGGGGGTCCGGGTGCTATGTGGATTAGGTGGCGGTCAAAAGGCGGAGACCTTGGGGACTGAATCCAAGCTTTCTAAACTGGCTTTTGGTATGTGGAATGTCACCTCTCTGGTGGGGAAGGAGCCTGAGCTGTGTATGTACGAGGGTTGAGAGATACCGGCTGGATATAGTCGGCCTCACCTCAACACACAGGCTCCGGTTCCGGAACCAGTCTCCTCGAGAGGGGTTGGAGCTTTGGCCTTTTCTGGAGTTTGCCCCGGGCGAGAGGCGACGAGCAGGGGTGGGTATTCTTGTATCGCCCCACCTTGCTGCCTCTATATTGGAGTTTTCCCCGGTGGACGAAAGGGTTGCTTCCCTGCGCCTCCGGGTTGGGAAACGGGTCCTGACCATCATTTGTGCCTATGCACCAAATGATGTTTCAGAGTACCCACCCTTTTTGGAGTCTGTGACTGGGGTGCTGGAGGGTGCTCCTCTTGGAGATTCCATTGTCCTACTGGGGGACTTCAATGTGCACGTGGGCAATGACAGTGAAACCTGGAGGGGGGTGATTGGGAGGAACGGCCTGCCTGATCTGAACCCGAGTGGTGTTCAGTTATTGGACTTCTGTGCTAACCACAGTCTGTCCATAATGAACACCATGTTCAAGCATAAGGGTGTCCATATGTGCACCTGGCACCAGGACACCCTAGCTCACAGGTCGATGATTGATTTTGTTATCGTGTCATCAGACCGGCAACCGTATGTCTTGGACACCCGAGTAAAGAGAGGTGCAGAGCTTTCAACTGATCACCACCTGGTGGTGAGTTGGATCCGATGGCAGGGGAGGAAGCCATTCAGACCTGGTAGACCCAAACGATATGTCGAGGGTGTTGCTGGGAGCGTCTGGCTGAGGCCCCTGTCCGGGAGGTCTTCAACTCCCACCTCCGGAAGAACTTCAACCACATCCCGAGGGAGTCTGGAGACAGGGAGTCTGAATGGGCCATGTTCTCACCCTCTGTTGTTGAAAGCGGCGGCCCAGAGCTGCGCCGCAAGGGTGGTCGGTGCATCTCGTGGTGGCAACCCCCGAACCAAGTGGGGACACCGTGGTGAGGGGGGCCATTAAGCTGAAGAAGGGTCCTATCAAGCTTGGTTGGCTTGTGGGACTCCCAAAGCAGCTGAGGTGTACCAGCAGGCCAAGCGGAGTGCAGCTTGGGTGGTTGCTGAAGCAAAAACCCGGGTATGGGAGGAGTTCGGTGAGGCTATGGAACAAGACTTTCGGTCGGCCTCAAAGAGATTCTGGCAAACTGTCCGGTGCCTCAGGAGGGGAAAGCAGCTCCCCGTCCACACTGTGTATGGTGCGGATGGGGACACTGGTGACTTTCGACTGGGGATATCGTCGGGCGGTGGAAGGAATACTTCGAGGATCTCCTCAATCCACTGATACGCCTTCCACAGAGGAAGCAGGTTGGGGACGAGGGGATGACTCGCCTATCACAGGGGCTGAGGTCGCCAAGGTGGTTTAAAAATCTCCTTGGTGGCCGGGCCCCGGGGGTGGACGAGATTCGCACTGAGTCCCTCAAGGCCTGGATGTTGTTGGGTTGTCATGGTTGACACGCCCTCTGCCAACATTGCGTGGAGGTAGGGGGCAGTGCCTTTGGCATGGCAAACCGGGGTGGTGGTTCCTCTCTTCAAAAAAGGGGACCGGAGAGTGTGCTCCAACTTTAGAGGGATCACACTCCTCAGCCTCCCTGGGGAGGTCTATGCCAAGGTACTGGAGAGGAGAGTCCGGCCGTTGGTCGAACCTCGGATTCAGGAGGAGCAATGTGGTTTTCGTCCTGGCCGTGGCACATCGGACCAGCTCTTTACCCTCTCGAGAATTCTTGAGGGTTCGTGGGAGTTTGCCCAACCAGTTTACATGTGTTTTGTGGACTTGGAGAAGGAATTTGACCGCGTCCCTCGTGGATTTTTGTAGGGGGCGCTTCGGGAGTATGGGGTATCGGGATTGTTGTTACGAGCTATTCAGTCTCTGTACGACCATTATGAGAGTTTGGTTCGTATTGCCAACACTCGGTCGGAGTCATTACCAGTGAGAGTTGGATTCCGCCAGGATTGCCCTCTGTCACCGATCCTGTTCATAATTTTTATGGACAGGATTTCTAGGTGCAGCCAGGGAATGGAGAGTGTCATGCTTGGTGACCACAGGATCTAATCTCTGTTGTTTGCAGATGATGTTGTCCTGTTGGCTTCATCCAGCAATGACCTACAGCTCTTGCTGGGACGGTTTGCCGCTGAGTGTGAAGCGGCTGGGATGAGAATCAAAACCTCCAAGTCCGAGTCCATGGTCCTCAGCCGCAAAAAAGGTGGATTGTCCTCCTCCGGGTTGGGGACAGGCTCCTGCCCAAGTGGAGGAGTTTAAGTATCTTGGGGTCTTGTTCACGAGTGAGGGGAAATGGAGCGAGAGATCGCCAGACGGATGGGAGCAGCTCTGCAGTGATGCGGACGTTGTACCGGTCTGCTTGTGGTGAAGAGGGAGCTTAGTCTAAGGCAAAGCTGTCGATTTACCAGTCAATCTACGTTCCTACTCTCACCTATGGTCACGAGCTTTGGGTAATGACCGAAAGAACGAGATTGCGGATACAAGCGGCTGAAATGAGCTTTCTCCGTAGGATTGCTGGACTCACCCTCAGAGATAGGGTGAGGAGCTCAGTCATCCGGGAGAGGCTCAGAGTAGAACCGCTGCTCCTCCACATTGAAAGGAGTCAGTTGAGGTGGTATGGGCAACTGATTAGGATGCCTCCTGGACGCCTCCCACTTGAGGTGTTTTGGGCACGTCCCACTGGGAGGAGACCCCGGGGCAGACCCAGGACTCGGTGGAGAGACTATGTCTCCCAGCTGGTCTGGGAACGCCTTGGTGTCCCCTCTGAAGAGCTGGAGCAGGTGGCTGGGGAGAGGGAAGTCTGGGCTTCTCTGCTTGAACTGCTGCCTCCGCTACCCGGACCTCCGGAAAAGCAGTAGAAGATGGATGGATGGATTGTTAAATATGAATAACTACATATAAACCTGCCAAATCTACTCTAGAAGAATATCTATCTGAAGACTGCTTCAGCAAAGGAGCTATATCAGAGTTTGATAATTTATTAATGGAAAATACAACAAAAAACTCTGAGGTTAAAAGAAAGGCCTGGAGTGATGACTTGCAGTCAGAGATCTCCTTAGAAGACTGGAAAAGGATTTGTTCTAAGCTACACACTCAAACAAAAAATCAATGTTAGGTTCAGGCTGTTACTGTGTAAATGGCCCATGAGGACATACGGTGGAGTAAAAAAAGTATTTAGTCAGCCACCAATTGTGCAAGTTCTTCCACTTAAAAGATGAGAGAGGTCTCCAATTTTCATCATAGGTATACCTCAACTATGAGAGACAAAATAAGAATAAAAAAATCCAGAAAATCACATTGAAGGATTTTTAATGAATTAATTGGTAAATTCCTCGGTAAAATAAGTATTTGGTCAATAACAAAAGTTCATCTCAATACTTTGTTATATACCCTTTGTTGGCAATGACAGAGGTCAAATGTTTTCTGTAAGTTTTCACAAGGTTTTCACACACTGTTGCTGGTATTTTGGCCCATTCCTCCATGCAGATCTCCTCTAGAGCCGTGATGTTTTGGGGCTGTCACTGGGCAACACAGACTTTCAACTCCCTCCAAAGATTTTCTATGGGGTTGAGATCTGGAGAATGACTAGGCCACTCCAGGACTTTGAAATGCTTCTTACGAAGCCACTCCTTCGTTGCCCAGGCGGTGTGTTTGGGATCATTGTCATGCTGAAAGACCCAGCCACGTTTCACCTTCGTGGGCTGCATGGTGGCGCAGTGGTTAGCACCACGGCAGCACAGTTTTACCCTCGGCCGGGGGATCGCGGGGATCATGAGATCGTGGGTTCGAGCCCTGCCCCCGGCCAACAGTGATCTGTGTGGAGTTTGCATGTTCTCCCCGTGTTTGCGTGGGTTTACTCCGGGATTTCTCCGTTTTCCTCCCACATGCCAAAACATGCAGGTTAGGGAGTTAAGGGGCGCTTGCGCACGCAGCGACCGGCAGCTGGTGGCTTGTCACCGGACTGCAGAACAAATCTACCTACGGGTACAAAATAAGTCCAAAAAAAAAAAAAAAATTTCAATACCCTTGCTGGTGGAAGGAGGTTTTCACTCAAAATCTCACGATACATGGCCCAGTTCATTCTTTCCTTTACACAGATCAGTCGTCCTGGTCCCTTTGCAGAAAAACAGCCCCAAAGTATGATGTTTCCACCCCCATGCTTCACAGTAGGTATGGTGTTCTTTCTCCTCCAAACACGACAAGTTTAGTTTTAAAGTTCTATTTTGGTTTCATCTGACCATATGACATTCTCCCAATCCGCTTCTGGATCATCCAAATGCTCTCTAGCAAACTTCAGACGGGCCTGGACATGTACTGGCTTAAGCAGGGGGACACGTCTGGCACTGCAGGATTTGAGTCCCTGGCGGCGTAGTGTGTTACTGATGGTAGCCTTTGTTACTTTGGTCCCAGCTCTCTGCAGGTCATTCACTAGGTCCCCCCATGTGGTTCTGGGATTTTTGCTCACCGTTCTCGTAATAATTTTGACCCCACGGGGTGAGATCTTGCGTGAAGCCCCAGATCGAGAGAGATTATCAGTGGTCTTGTATGTCTTCCATTTTCTAATAATTGCTCCCACAGTTGATTTCTCACACCAAGCTGCTTACCTATTGCAGATTCAGTCTTCCCAGCCTGGTGCACGTCTGCAATTTTGTTTCTGGTGTCCTTTGACAGCTCTTCGGTCTTGGCCATAGTGGAATTTGGAGTCTGACTGAGGTTGTGGACAGGTGTTTTTTATACTGATAACGAGTTCAAACAGGTGCCATTAAAACAGGTAATGAGTGGAGGACAGAGGAGCCTCTTAAAGAAGAAGTTACAGCTCTGTGAGAGCCAGAAATCTTGCTTGTTTGTAGGTGACCAAATACTTATTTTACTGAGGAATTTACCAATTAATTCATTAAAAATCCTTCAATGTGATTTTCTGGATTTTTTTTTTCTCATTTTGTCTCTCATAGTTGAGGTATACCTATGATGAAAATTGGAGACCTCTCTCATCTTTTAAGTGGGAGAACTTGCACAATTGGTGGCTGACTAAATGCTTTTTTGCCCCACTGTATGTCACTCCAGTTAAACTTAATAGGTATAATGGCAACATTCCTGACACATGTACAAAGTGTAGGACTGCGAAAGGGAAACTATTTCACTGTGTATGGCAGTGATGTAAGGTTCAAGCTTTTTGGGAAGGAGTTAAAAAATCTATGGAAACAATAATTTCAAAGCAAGTAGTTCTGACTCCTCCATTGTTCATTTTTGGTTTGTATCCAAAAGGCCATAGATATGGCCGCCGCAAATACTGATAGACGTGTCTACTACAGGCTAACAAATCTGTTGCTTTATACTGGAAAAAAAAGATGAATGTGCGAAGTGTTGCATATTGGGTATGACAAATGTTAGTTACACTTCCATATGAAAAATCTTATATATACAGAAAGGGAAGCATGACTTATTTGAAATGGTTTGGAGGTCATTTATATTGTTTGCTGGAGGAGTAAACCTGTCGGAGGAGGAGGACTGAAGATAGACTTTAATGGACTGAGCTTGTATTGCCAAGAATGGAAAGTGAAGTTTAACCCCTTGCACTCTGGTCAATTTCCCTAAAAACGCCTAAAAATAACATACCCAAAGTAAGTCAAAAGCTGTTCTTCAACCCTTTGCAGCATCTTCATGGAGTTGGTCTCATTTAACTAACTAACCTGCACTTATATAGCGCTTTTCTAGTCACAAAGACCACTCAAAGTGCTTTCACTAGTATTAACCCTCTCTTCTAAGGGCCTATAGGAAACAAGATATCTAGGGACAATTTAGAACAGCCAATTAACCTAACATGCATATCTTTGGATTGTGGGAGGAAACCGGAGCCCCCGGAGTAAACCCACGCAGCACAGGGAGAACATGCAAACTCCACACAGAAAGGTTCCAACCCCTGCCAACCTGGGGATTTGAACCAGGAACCTTCTAGCTGTAAGGCAATAGTGCTAACCACTGCACCAACGTGCAGTGGTTAAAAGAAAAAAAACACTTTGAATTTTTTGGCAAAACAGTCATAATCTCTCTAAGTGCTCCTGCCACTGAGTAACAGTCATCTAAACATACTGAACTTGAAGAAAATAAAGTTTGCCTGGGTGTTTTTTTGGATACAAATGCATGCAAATAACACACAGCTTCAGATACTGGCTGGAAAATGCGACAGAAATGTAGAACCAAGTGTTATCCAGCTGAGGTCAAAATTTTGTAACAATACCACAAAAAATGAATATATTACACAGCTTTTTTGTCATGTTGTTCCCAGGCATTTTTGAACTGTGCCAAATTGTGGCAAATGGCACAGTTTGGAAAAACGTCTGTAACTTTTGAATGATTCAATATAGAAGCTTGATCTTGGGCTCTAATGAAAGGTGACACTCAGGGCTGTGTGTGTTGTGGGGGGGGGGGTTGTTTATTCATTCATTGAATGAATGAATGAACAAACAAGCCCCCCACACACAAAGAAAGCATGCCACGTAAAAATAGTGTGGCGTTTTTTTTTTACAAGAAAAAATAACCTACAGTGCAATAAAAATTATACTAAAATATCTGCAATGTAGAGGATAACAACTCCCACCCCCCACCCCCCTGCTACAGAGGAGCCGCGGTCTGTCATGTGGCGATGACACACAGTTGTAATTTACCGATCGGTCAAAAGTCATTTTGATTACAATTTTCAGGGATAAAGAATAATTTAGCTTATAACACTTACCTGTCCACAACAGCAGTGTCGCTGGCGAACATCTCTTCCTCACTGTCAGACGAACATGACGCTGGTCCGCTTGTTACGACTCGTGGTTCTGGTCACCATGATTCCATTATTGCGGTTTTGCGCTTCCATGATTGTGGTTTTGGCGAATGATTTTTCAAAACAAATAAGAACAGTAGTAAGAAGAAAAAGACTGGCGAACGCTACCGTTACACACAGCGGCTTACACAAAACAGACTTTTCGCACGGGACGCACGCTTTCAATCGTCGAACTTCTCTGCTTCAATTGGCTCGCTGTATTCGCAGCCGTTGGTAGGCGGGTCCTTCTTGCTAGGTTTTCAGTCATTGGTTCTTCAAGGTTTCAGAAACCCAATTCAAGGCTCTTATTAGTCGAATGAGAGGTCAATCAAATCTAAACAAATCAAAGCACTCCTTTGGCTTTCTGTTCGCGGCTGTGTCTGTAGTGAAGAACGGAAAATGCAGCTTTTTTTTTTCAGTGCGCCTAGGACGCAGAGACGTGACCAACATCGTTATCCCGGAGTGCAGAGGTTAACAACTGTACTATTCTTTCTTCTTCTGTTTTTTTTTTTTTTTTAACTATTCAGTGTTGTCTGAGAAGGTGTAGAGTTCATTGCTTGTTGTATTGTCTTACTGTTAGCATGTTTTGCATGTAAGTCACTGTGAAAAAATATGTTAACTTGATTTGTGTGGGAAAAAAAACCAAAAATATTATAAAAAAAAGTAATACTAAGACCTATTGCTAATTTAAAACAACATGATTTATTAAGTATTTTTTCCTTGGTAATTCTGAGTGACACTAAATTTTGTTTGTTAAAGAAACACTTCATTATGTTTTTTTTTTGTTTTGTTTTTTTTTAAACTTGGAAAAATAAGGCCTCCACCCCCTGTGGCTTTGAGCAGGGGGACCGTAGCACCTGCGATGGTCCCGGTCGCGGACAACATTGCACCAGCAGTGGCCCCTTCCCAGGACCTCATTGCTCCCGCGGTGAGCCCCGACTGGGCCTGCATTGCACCCACAGTGGACCCCGACAAAGCCACGGTTGCACCCACGGTGTAGCCCAGCTGGGCCCTTGCTGCACTCGTGGTGGACCCAGACCAGGCCAGAGCTGCATCCACAGTGTACCAGCCGACCCGTGAGAGCACCAGACCCAGGAGACAGTCAACCAGGGGAATCCCAGGCGAAGGCACAGGAGGTGGGTCCACAGTGATCACAGCGGGGGAAGCTGCACCCACAGTGAACTCCGGCTGGAGCTCCACTGCACCCGCGGTGGACCCCGGCTGGGCCAATGCTGCGTCCTCGGGAAGCTGATCAACCAACGTGAGCACCATACCCAGGAGGCAGCCCACCAGCGGAACAACAGGTGATGGCGGTGGCATGGAACCCTCCGGTGGTGTTGGACCATCTCCGGTGACCCTGAAAGAAGGCTTGGACAGAGGACACAAAGAAGGGAGGTCAGGGTCTCCAGCAGCGGCGGAGCCCGGTGAGGTGAGCTCAGGTGCAGCTGATGGCTGCACTCAACTCTCCTCATCAACAGCCAGGCATGATTTCTCTAAAGCTGAGTAAAGAAAAACAAAAGAAATCACTCGCCTGAACTAGAGCTTCACCGCCGTCCAGGACTCCGTTGACCCTGGTGAGGGCGATGGTGTGGATGCTGACTCTGCTGCGGTGGCCTCCACAGCAGGCGTGATGGTAGTTACAGTCCTGATCTCCTCCAGAGAGTTCTCCAATGCCGGTGACTCCTTGGGCGAGGATTCTGGAGGTGGAGTCCCACGTCACACTGGACATTTGGAGGCTGAAGCCAGGGGACGCTCCTCTGTCGGTCCAGGCTTCAGGTAGGTCACAGCACTCTTCCCCTGACCATGGCAGGACTGGAGTAGAATCTTTCAGCGCTGCAGCCCCCTCCTTCCACTGAAGATCGAGCTCCAGGGCCAATGGACACTCAAAGGCAATAGAAGGAGATATGGAGAGGGTAAGGAGGTTAATTCTTGCTGCAGTGGTAGGTGAGGACCCAGTGGACTGCACAAACTGTGCCTCACTCCCGGGCATCAGGCAAGATGATTTATCAAATGAATTAATCAAATGAAAACACACTTGTTAATCCTGGGAGAAGTGGTCTTAGCTGCAGTACACCCAGCCTCCTGCTTCTTATCTGCAGCGCTCCTGGTCCTTGGAAAATCTACAGAGAGGGCTGCCCCTGAGAAACTGGAAGAGAGCAGATGGAGAGGAGGAGTTCTTCCTGTGGTCCAACGCTGGGTCACGGTGCCGTGGAAGAGGCGAAGCCGGCGGGACAGGAGCTGGCATGCAGGAGACGAGACTGGGCTTCTCTCACCGAATTCTTCTACGTGCAGACGCCGGCCTCGCAGTGCACGGCAAGGAAACAGGTGGAGGCAGAGGCGGCAGCGGAGGGAGTGATAGAGCAATCACGCGGGGATGAAGGCGCAGGTAAGGTCTCCGCTCCACCAAGTTGGTAATTCCGCCCCAGCAGTTCATATCGTCCCTCTGGGAGGTACAGCTGCATGCAGTGGCTGCCAAACCCTCTGTCGCCACAATGGCTTGGCGGTCCTCCCGGCTCCACTGTCTCCTCCATACTGCTTCACCAGCTTGAGGAATAATGGATCCTCAGAGCAGGTGGGCAGAAAAAGCAGACAAAAATGAAAAAGAAAAAGAAAATTGCACTCATAAATCTCCGTTGTTTTTTTTTCTTTGCTGGCCGGACCATTCTGTTATGACCCCCGTGTGCTTTTATGCAGCGCACGGAGGAAGGAATGAAAACCCACATGCAGAGATTGTTGCATGCAATTTTACTGAAAAAAAAAAAAAAAGCTTTCAGTCCAGCAAACGATCTAGACAAGCAAACAGTCAGATGGGTTATAGCCATGAAGGGCACCAGAAAAACAGGGACACCTCTAGGATGCTCATCAGCTCAAGGGAGGGAATGCCTAGTACCGCAGAACAGCTGAACGACACAAAAAGAAAAGGCAAATATAGTAAGTATAAGTATAACAATATACTTAATAATAATAATGGATTGCATTTATATAACACTTTTTATGACACCCAGAGACGCTTTTATAATGAGTCCATGATTCATTCACAGACAATGGTAGTGGTAAGCTGCTTCTGTAGCCACAGATGCCCTCAGGCACACTGACGGAAAAGTGGCTGCCAATCTGTGCCGACAGCCTCTCCGACCACCATCTGTTTACATTTATACACCAGTGTCGTGGCGGGTCAAGTGTATTGCTGAAATACACAACGGCAGGATTAGTGGGGGGAGCAGGATTCAAACTGCCAACTCACCAGTGATTGGACAACCTGCTCTTCCTCCTGAGCTATTACTACTACTGTATAATTTCACAGTAATATTACATATAAATGTAAAATGTTTGTTTAGCTGAAAAACTTCATATCAAAACATTATTTAACAAAGATAAGATAAGCCTTTACTAGTCCCACAGTGGGGAAATTTCAGGATTGCAGCAGCAAAAATTTTAAAAATTTATCATATATGTCCAACTTTTTTCTCATAAATTTGTTATTTTCTCTTGCAAATTTACAAAATTTCTCTATAAAATTTCCAACATTTTCTATGTAAATGTACAATTTTTTCTCCTAAATTTGCAATTTTTTTTCCTCATAATTCTTGTACATTTTTCACAATAAATGTCATCTTTTTTTCTCAGAACTTTTCAAATTTTTTCTTGTAAATTTTAAACTTTTCTTAATTTTCAGCATTCATCTGGATGCTTCTTAAATTTGTATTCCATGTATTTAAATTGTAATTTGTGCCTTTTTTAATTTTTAAACTGGCGTCTTGTATTATGTGGGTTTTTTTGCACCTTTATTTGTACAAATTTGTGCCTAATTTACATTTATGCATTTGTCCTTTATACTAGTACCGATCCGGCACAGACCTGGTGGATCCAAAACTGACAGTTTTTCAGGTAATGAGAAAAATTAGTTTTCATTAATTTGGCAGCTACATGATTTATTCAGATGGGTTTTCTATTGCTTGTAGTTGGTTTAATATTAAAAAAAAAACATTAAAATAGATAAATAAGTAAATTTGGAGATGTGAGGTTTGTGCTGAGTAGTGACATTCTGCTAAATGTGTGAATATTTTCCTCTGCAAAGAAACAAATGACAAAAATGCTAAAAACCTTTTGGCAGCAGCATAACTGACTGTCATAAAGCAAATTCCAAACATGCCGACTTACAACCCAGATCTTAATCAAGCTGGAGTCATTGTCATGCAGATAGGCGTGGAGATCACGAGGACGCCAGCATGTCTGACATGCATGTCAGCTGTTCCTGCAGGAGGAACACATTCTCCATTCACCGTGGATGCAAATCAGCAGATCCATGTAATCCTGTGTGTTGCTCTATTCTCACTTATCTGTGTGGATAAGAGCGCAGTTGGAGATAATCCCCGGAGCGCTGACCCAGACATTGAGGCACCTTCCCCGTGTGAGTAGCTTTTTTCTCCTGGGTTCAGAAGATTGGCTGGGGGGTCAAGTTAGGCCAACATGTCTTCCAAAGCAACAGTGAGCCCATAGGCGTAAATAAGGGGGGGGGGGGGGGGTACATGTCTTCTCCCACCTGCCAAAAATGGAGAATTGTCCCTCCTCACCAGTATCATCATAAACCTTTAAAATCATGTTGCATAAGACTTTTAAGCTCTGAATGCAAATGTTGAAGCCTTTCAGTAGAACAATTCTTCCTACAATGCACTGTAACTTTTATTTCTTGCACGTTTTCTCTTATTCTATTTTAGCTTGTTTTTAATTCTCTTTAATTTACTTTTTAGTTTGCTTTTAAATTCTTATGTGTTCCTTTTGCCACTTGCTGTAATGCTTTAATGTTTTCATGTAAAGCACTTTGAATGATCTTGTACAAGAAATGTGCTATACTAATAAACTTCCCTTGCCTTGAAAGCTATAACTTTTGTCTCAGATTTTTTTACTTTTTTCTTTAAAATCTGTAGCTTTTTTTCTAAAAAAAAAATGTGACCTTTTTTCTTTGAAACTGGCAAATTTTTTCTCATAAATTTGGCATTTTTTTTCTCATAAATCTACAACTTTTTCCTTTTAAATCTGTAACTTTTTTTCTCATAAATTTGTCACTTTTTTCTTTAAAACCTGCAGCTTTTCTCTTTTCAATCGGCAGCTTTTTTCTCAAAATTTTATTACTTTTTTGTTTAAAATTTGCAGCTTTTTTTCTTTCTCAAAAAATTTGACTTTTTTCTTTAAAATCTGCAACATTTTTCTCGTAAATGGTTAACTTGTCAAAAATCTAACTTTTTTCTTTTAAATCTGCAAGTTTTTTCTCTTGAATCTGCAACTTTTTCCTTTTAAATCTGTAACTATTTTCTCAAAAATTTGTGACTTTTTTCTTTAAAACCTGCAACTTTTCTCTTTTCAATCTGCAACTTTTTTCTCAAAAATTTATTACTTTTTTGTTTAAAATCTGCAGCTTTTTTGCATAAAATCTGCAACTTTTCTAACCTTTTTTTTAACTTAGTCTAACCTTTTTCTCAAAAATTTGTGACTTTTTTCTTTAAAATCTGCAACGTTTTTCTCGTAAATGGTTAACTTGTCATAAATCTGTCACTTTTTTCTTTTAAATCTGCAACTTTTTCTCAAAAATTTATTACTTTTTCTTTAAAATCTGCAACTTTTTTTGCATAAATAGGCAACTAAATAGGCAACTTTTGTCTTTTTGTCTTCTTTTTTCTCAAAAATTTTTTACTTTTTTTATTTAAAATCTTAAACTTTTTTCTCAAAAATCTGGGACTTTTTCTTTAAACTCTGCAACTTTTGTTCTCGTAAATGTGTAACTTTTTTCCCATAAATGTGCAGCTTTTTCTCATGAATTTGTCATGCTTTTGTCATAAATTTGCAACATTTTCATCATAAATTTGCAACATTTTTTCCTGAATTTGCAACTTTTGTCTTTTAAATTTTCATTTTTTTCCTTATAAACATGCAACTTCTTTCCTTGTGAATTTGCTATTTTTTTCTTGTAAATACAAAATTTTTTTCATCACCTTTCTTTCTATTTTTATTGTACATTAATGACTCTAAAATTTGCAACATTCATGTGAATGCTGGTTAAGATTTTATTCTATGTAACACCTTAAATGTTCTCTCTTCATCTAGACAATGACTCAAGTGTGTTTTTATAAGATAAGATAAGATAAGCCTTTATTAGTCCCACAACGGGGAAATTCCAGGATTGCAACAGCACAGGGATAGCAACACTCAGAGCAACAATCAGAAGGCAAGAAAAAACAAGCAAGCAAGAGCAGCTAATATACATATGTACATATTACTATAAAATATATATATACACACACACACACACACACAGACACACAGTGCAGAGCATTGTAGCTGGATGGAATAAATATATGAATATATGAACACACAGTGCAGAGCATTGTAGCTAGATGGAATAAATATGTAAATATATAAACACCCACAGTATGGAGCATTGCAGCTAGGTGGAATAAATATGCAAGTATATAAACACACACAGTGCGGAGCAATGTAGCTAGATGGAATAATATGTAGATATATAAAAACACAGTGCGGAGCATTGTAGCTAGATGGAATAAATATGTAAATATATAAACACACACAGTGCAGAGCATTGTTGCTAGGTGGGATGAAACAGCATAACCGTCTATTTAGTTATCCTACATGGTATGATTATGTGCCCATACATATTCTCACCCTCCATAGCGACCGGTATGTTCCTAGTTGTATGCCGGAGAGGACCATTGTGTAAGTCTATTGCATCTTTTGCATTCAAAAAAAAAAAAAAAAAAAAAAAAAAAAACTATTAGTTTGTTACGTCTTTTTGCTATCTCTGCGAGCAGCCCTGCTTAGGTTGTACAGTCTGACAGCCGTTGGTAGGAAGGACCTAAGAAACCTCTCGGTTGTGCACCTGGGATGATGTAGTCTGCTGCTAAATGAGCTCCTCAGTGCATCCAGTATGTCCTGCATAGGGTGGAACTCGGACTCCAGCAGAGATGACAGTTTAGCCACCGTCCTTCTCTCTCCTATCTCCTCCATCGGATCAAGGCGTTGCCCCAGGACAGAGCTAGCTTTCTTAATCAGTTTGTTCAGTCTCTTCCTATCGGCTGCAGTAATGCCACTGCCCCAGCAGACCACTCCAAAAGTGATGGCTGATGCCACCACCGTGTCATAGAATGACTTCAGCAGCGCCCCTTGTACACCAAAAGACCTGAGTCTCCTCAGCAGGAACAGCCTGCGCTGTCCCTTCTTGTAGAGTGCGTCAGTATTGTGTGACCAGTCTAGTTTATTGTTCAGATGAATACCCAGGTACTTGTAGGATGTCACCATCTCGATGTCTGTTCCCTGTATATTTACTGGTGCTGTGAGGGGCTGCCCATGCCTGCGGCAGTCCACCACCAGCTCCTTAGTTTTCCTCGCGTTGATCTGGAGGCAGTTCCGATGGCACCAGTCCACAAAGTCCTGGATAAGCCCTCTGTACTCAGCTTCATCTCCGCTGGAGATGAGACCAACGATCGCAGAGTCATCAGAGAACTTCTGTAGATGGCAATGTGTTGTGTTGTGTGAGAAGTCCGCAGTATAAAGAGTGAACAAGAAGGGAGCCAGCACCGTTCCCTGGGGGGCCCCCGTGCTACTGATGATCGTGTCGGAAACACAGTCCCGGGTTCTCACAAACTGAGGCCGGTTCGTGAGGTAGTCCAGGATCCATGATGACAGGTGCTGGTCCACCCCTGCGCGCAGCAGCTTGTCCTTCAGGATCATCGGTTGGATGGTGTTGAAAGCACTGGAGAAGTCAAAGAACATGATCCTCACCATATTCCCGGGCTTCTCCAGGTGGGACAGAGAACGGTGAAGGAGGAAGATCACCGCATCCTCCACCCCAATGCCATGCTGGTAGGCGAACTGGAGTGGATCCATCGCTGGTTCCACCAGGGGGCGGAGATGAGGAAGGAGCAGTCTCTCCAGGGTCTTCATCAAGTGGGACGTCAAGGCCACCGGTCTGAAGCTGTTCAGGTCTTTGGGGTGGGAAGTTTTTGGTACAGGTACCACACAAGATGTTTTCCACAGCTGTGGTACCCTCCCCAGTTTCAGGCTCATGTTGAAGATATACGTCACAATCCCACACAGCTGGTCTGCACAGGACTTGAGGAGCTTTGCGCTGATGCCGTCCGGTCCCGACGCCTTCCTCGCCTTGATCTTCCTCAGCTCCGTCCTCACCTGGGTCTTGGTCAGGGTCAGGATGGGGGGCTGTGTGTTGGGAGTGGGGGGGGTGTCGGTGGAGTGGGGAGTGGGTAGCAGGACTTGATTTCTTAGAGGCAGCAGTGGTTGTTGTGCAGACAGGGGGGAGGGCGGTTGGTCAAATCTATTGAAAAACAGATTCAGGTTGTTCGCCCACTCCCTGCCCCCCGTGGCCTGGGGGGAGGTATTCTGGAGCCCCGAGATGGTTTTGAGGTTTCTCCAGACCCCGCTGATGTCGCTCTGTTGCAGCTTGTCCTCCATCTTCTTCCTGAAGCTGTCCTTGCCTTCTCTGATCTTTCTCCTCAGCTCCCTCTGTACGGACTTCAGCATCTCCCTGTTCCCCGACCTGAAGATCCTCTTCTTCTCTCTCAGAAGTGTTTTTATCTCAGGGTTGATCCAGGGTTTGTTGTTTGAGTGACGCCGTATGGTCTTGGTGGGGACGGATTTGTCCACACAGAAGCTGAGGTAGCCCGTGAAGGTGTGAATGAGGCCATCGATGTCCTCACCATGTGGATCGCAGAGCTGCTTCCAGGCAGTGGCTTCAAAACAGTCCTTTAGAGTGTCCATTGTCTCCTCAGACCATAACTCCACTGTGTGCATGGCCGGAGGTTGTCTGTGCACTAGGGGTTTGTACACCGGTCGGAGATGAACCAAGTTGTGATCCGATCTCCCAAGTGGGGGGAGTTGTGATGAGGTGTACGCCTCCTTAGTGTTTGCGTAGAACAAATCCAGTGTTTTATTGTCTCTAGTGTGGCATGTGACATACTGGGTGAAAGTGGGCAGAATGGGAGACAGTGAAACGTGGTTGAAATCGCCTGAGATGAGGAGAAGAGCATCTGGGTGTTCTGTCTGCAGCCTGCTGGTTACTGAATGGATGACGTCACGCGCTGTCCCAGCGTTCGCCGTCGGATTTGCATAAACAACAATGCAGATCACGTGTGAGTGTTCTCTCGGGAGATATGTAGGCCTCATGCTAACAGCTAGCAACTCAATGTCTTTGCTGCAGTGTCGTTGTTTAACAGTGATATGTCCCGGTCTGCACCAGTTGTTGTTAACATACATGATCACTCCACCGCCCCTAGTTTTGCCACTCTCTGGTGTTCGGTCAGCTCGTATCGTGTGAAAACCCTCCAGCTCAATGTTAGCATCTGCTGCTAGTTCAGTTAGCCACGTCTCAGTAAACAAAAGGAGAGAGCACTCCCGGTAAGTGCTATCATAACGGGAGATAGCCGCTAGCTCATCTAACTTTCCCAGTATCGACCGTACATTTCCCATGACAACAGATGGAAGGGAGGGTCTGTACCTTATATTTTTTGTCCTCCGCCTTACTCCAGCCCGGCAGCCGCGGCGTTTTCGCCTCAGTTCTCTCGGTATGTCGAGTTTTTCCAGTGGGACCGGGTGGCGGTTAAATGCTAGCAGCTCTTCCCTGTTATATCGTATCCTGCTATAAACAGTGGCTCCGTCCACCGGCTCAGGAGACATTTGGGATGATCTGTGTGTCCGTGATATAAGTGGGGTGAAAAAAAAAAAAAGTGATCAAAAGAGAGAGGAAGGGAAAAAAAACTCGGAATCGAGCCGCTGTTGCAAAAGGCAGCCGACTGGTGTGGCGCCGAGAGGAAAAAAGCGTTGTGTAAAGTGTTGTGTTTGGAAGGATTTGAACTCCTTATCATCCTTATACATTTACCTTCTACTTACCTTATATATCATGGACACACAGATCGCCCCAAATGTTTCCCGAGCCGGTAGACGGAGCCACTGTTTATAGCAGGAGAAGGTACAGCAGGGAACAGCTGCTAGCACTTAACCGCCACTCGATGCTAATGGAAAAAACTCGACATACCGGGAGAACTGAGGTGAAAACGACGTGGGTGTCGTGCTGGAGTAAGACGGCGGGCAAGAAATATAAGGTACAGACCCACCCTCCCATCCGTTGTTATGGGGAATGTACGATCGACACTGGGAAAGGTAGATGAGCTAGCGGCTATCTCCCGCTACGATAGCATATACCGGGAGTGTAGCCTGTTTCTTTTCACGGAGTCTTGGCTAACAGAACTAGTGACAGATGCTAACATCGAACTGGAGGGTTTCCACGCAATACGGGCAGACCGGACGCCAGACAGTGGGAAGACAAGGGGCGGTGGAGTGATAATGTATGTTAACAACAACTGGTGCAGACCGGGACATATCACTGTTAAACAACAACACTGCAGCAAAGACATCGAGTTGCTAGCTGTTAGCATGCGGCCTACATATCTCCCGAGGGAATACTCAAACGTGATCTGCGTTGTTTTTTATGCAAATCTGACGGCGAATGCTGGGACAGCGTGTGACGTCATCCACTCAGTAACTGACAGGCTGCAGACAGAACACCCAGATGCTCTTCTCCTCTTCTCAGGCGATTTCAACCATGTTTCACTGTCTCCTATTCTACCCACGTTTACCCAGTATGTCACATGCCACACTAGAGACAATAAAACACTAAGGAGGCGTACACCTCATCACCACTCCCCCCACTCGGGAGATCGGATCACAACTTGGTTCATCTCCGGCCGGTGTACAAACCCCTAGTGCACAGACAACCTCCAGTCATGCGCACAGTGAAGTTATGGTCTGAGGAGGCAATGGACACTCTAAAGTGCTGTTTTAAAACCACCGCCTGGGAGCAGCTCTGCGATCCACATGGTGAGGACATCGATGGCCTCACTCACACCATCACAGACTACATCAGCTTCTGTGTGGACAACACCGTTCCCACCAAGACCATACGGTGTTGCTCAGACAACAAACCCTGGATCAACCCTGAGATAAAAACACTTCTGAGAGAGAAGAAGAGGATCTTCAGGTCGGAGAACAGGGAGATGCTGAAGTCCGTACAGAGGGAGCTGAGGAGAAAGATCAGAGAAGGCAAGGACAGCTTCAGGAAGAAGATGGTGGACAAGCTGCAACAGAGCGACATCAGCAGGGTCTGGAGAAACCTTAAAACCATCTCTGGGCTCCAGAATACCTCCCCCCAGGCTATTGGGGGCAGGGAGTGGGCGAACAATCTGAATCTGTTTTTCAATAGGTTTGACCAACCGCCCTCCCCCCTGACTGCACAACAACCACTGCTGCCTCTGAAGACATCAAGTACTGCTGCCCACTCCCCACTCCACCAACACCCCCCCCCACTCCCAACACACAGCGCCCCAACCTGACCCTCACTAAGATCCAGGTGAGGACGGAGCTGAGGAAGATCAAGGAGAGGAAGGCGTCGGGACCGGACGGGATCAGCGCAAAGCTCCCCAAGTCCTGTGCAGACCAGCTGTGTGGGATTGTGGCGTACATCTTCAACCTGAGCCTGAAGCTGGGGAGGGTACCACAGTTGTGGAAAACATCTTGTGTGGTACCTGTACCAAAGACATCCCACCCCAAAGATCTGAACAGCTACAGACTAGTGGGCCTGACGTCCCACATGATGAAGACCCTGGAGAGACTGCTCCTTGCTCACCTCCGCCCCCTGGTGGGACCAGCGATGGATCCACTCCAGTGGATCCATGGATCCATCGATCCATGCTGGTAGGCATGGCATTGGGGTGGAGGATGCAGTGATCTTCCTCCTTCACCATTCTCTGTCCCACCTGGAGAAGCCCGGGAATGCGGTGAGGATCATGTTCTTTGACTTCTCCAGTGCTTTCAACACCATCCAACCAATGATCCTGAAGAACAAGCTGCTGTGCGCAGGGGTGGACCAGCACCTGTCATCATGGATCCTGGACTACCTCACAAACTGGCCACAGTTTGTGAGAACCCGGGACTGTGTGTCCAACACGATCATCGGTAGCACGGGGGCCCCCCAGGGAACGGTTTTGGCTCCCTTCCTGTTCACCCTTTA
Organism: Pholidichthys leucotaenia; assembly: GCA_020510985.1. Classification (NCBI taxonomy): domain Eukaryota; kingdom Metazoa; phylum Chordata; class Actinopteri; order Cichliformes; family Pholidichthyidae; genus Pholidichthys; species Pholidichthys leucotaenia. Next base: position 87,736,005 of record CM035836.1, read on the forward strand.
TACTGCGGACTTCTCACACAACACAACACATTGCCATCTACAGAAGTTCTCTGACAACTCTGCGATCGTTGGCCTCATCTCCAACGGAGATGAAGCTGAGTACAGAGGGCTTATCCAGGACTTTGTGGACTGGTGCCATCAGAACTGCCTCCAGATCAACGCGAGGAAAATAAGGAGCTGGTGGTGGACTTCTGCAGGCAAGCACAACCCCTCACAGCACCAGTAAATATACATGGGACAGACATTGAGATGGTGACATCCTACAAGTACCTGGGTGTTCATCTGAACAATAAACTAGACTGGTCACACAATACCGACGCACTCTACAAGAAGGGACAGCGCAGGCTGTTCCTACTGAGGAGATTCAGGTCTTTTGGTGTACAAGGGGCGCTGCTGAAGACATTCTACGACATGGTGGTGGCATCAGCCATCACTTTTGGATTGGTCTGCTGGGGCAGTGGCATTACAGCAGCCGATAGGAAGAGACTGAACAAACTGATCAAGAAAGCTAGCTCTGTCCTGGGGCAGCGCCTTGACCCAGTGGAGGAGATGGGAGAGAGAAGGATGGTGGCTAAACTGTCATCTCTGCTGGAGTCCGAGTTCCACCCTATGCAGGACATACTGAATGCACTGAGGAGCTCATTTAGCAGCAGACTACATCATCCTAGGTGCACAACCGAGAGGTTTCGCATGTCCTTCCTACCTACGGCTGTCAGACTGTACAACCTAGGCAGGGCTGCTCGAAGAGATAGCAAAAAGACGTGACAACCTAATAGTATTGAATGCAAAAGACGCAATAGACTTACACAATGGTCCCCTCCGGTATACAACTAGGAAAATACCGGTCGCTATGGAGGGTGAGAATATGTATGGGTACATAATCATACCATGTAGGATAACTAAGTAGACGGTTGTGCTGTTTCATTCCATCTAGCTACAATGCTCCGCACTGTGTGTGTTTATATATTTATATATTTATTCCATCTAGCAACAGTGCTCCACGCTGTGTGTTTATATATTTACATATTTATTCCATCTAGCTACAATGCTCCGCACTGTGTGTTTATATATTTGTATATTTATTCCATCTAGCTACAGTGCTCCTCACTGTGTCTATCTATATATATATATATATATATATATATATATATATATATATATATATATATATATATATGTATATATATATATATATATATATATATATTTATATGTACATATGTATACTTGTTGCTCTTGTTTTTCTCTTGCTAGAGTGTTGCTATCCCTGTGCTGTTGCAATCCTGGAATTTCCACATTTTGGGACTAATAAAGGCTTATCTTATCTTAACTCCTCCCTATTAAAAAAACAGGGGCCCCTAAACACAGTTTTGCTTCAGGCCCCGGCTACCTATAATGTCATCTCAGTCTCTACACTGCAGAAAATATTTATTGCCCCCCCACCCCCAACAGTGACATGAAATATCCGCCCATGAGTGAGTCTCAGTGACTGGGTGGAAAACAACGGCAGATCCTTGCAGTACTCCTCATCAGATCAGTTCACATTAATACGCTTTGTTTTCATTGACACACAAAGACTCCTACCACTCCTTTGAATTCATTTTTTCATTCATCCATCTTCTTCCGCTTAATCCTTTTTCGGGTCGTGGGGGGCTGGAGCCTATCCCAGCATCTTTGGGCAAGAGGCAGGGTACACCCTGGATAGATTGCCAGTCCATCGCAGGGCCAACACAGAAAGACAGACAACCATTCACTCTCACAGTCATACCTAAGGACAATTTAGAATCCCCAGTTTGATGCCAATTAACCTAACTTGCATGTTTTTGGCATGTGGGAGGAAACCGGAGAAATCCCGGAGTAAACCCACGCAGACACGGGGAGAACATGCAAACTCCACACAGATCACTGTTGGTCGGGGGCTGGGATCGAACCCAGGATCCCCTGGCCAAGGGTGAGTTGCTGTGCTGCCGCAGTGCTAACCACTCTTCCACCACGCCGCCCTCCTTTGAATTAATATCAATTATTTGTTTAGTGTATTTAATGTTTTGTATTCCAAGTGTTAAATGTTGAATTAATATTGATGATTATTATGATGATTATTATTATTAGGATTATTATTATATACCAGAAGGGAACGTGTTTAATGGTTTCAGTAGTCAGACATTGTAATATTATGAATTCCAACAGTTCAAGAATGTTCATACCATTTTCAAATTCAGTAAAATATATTTAAATCATTAAGGTTTTCATGGCTTATGTAAAAGAGAACATGATAATGCGTGATAGTAGTTGTTTTCTTCTGAAATGAGTGTTGTAGTACTTGTAAATTCATTATCATGCTTATGCATTTTAGTTGAATTAGCCAAGGTTATCCCAGTAAACAATAGCTAAAATATTATACCAAATATTTTGAATTGATTGAATCTTCTCATGACAACTCTGTTGACTTTGTTTTGAATTTTTGTGATTTTTTGGGGGGGACATCTTATTTTAATATTGATACGGTTTAATTATATATATATATACTGTATATATATATATATATATATATATGTGTGGCGGTTCGGTTGACCCCCACAACAGTTAAGGACACTCAGCTCTCTTGTCTCTGTTTTTCCCGCTGCACTACTGAGATGTAATGTGCCATTCATGTGTTGTGATGCAATGTGCCACGCATGTATTTGTGATGCAATGTGCCATGCATGTATTGTGATGTAATGCGCCATTCATGTATAGTGTTCATGCGTCTTGTCCTTACTGTGCTTCTTCTGAGCATCTTACATATGTAGATGTGCTTTGGTGTAAATCCCCACAAACAGACTGGTCAAACACAGCGCTCGGCTAGAGCAAATAACAGAACAGTGAAATGTGTATTAATGTCTACAGGCAGACTCGTTTCGTCTGGCTCACTTCTGTGATGTTAATGTTGCCTTTCATGCAAATGTCTCATGCCTGTCCTGTTATCTCTTTGATCAGACCAACTGCTGTGAATGCTTTGATGTATTGTTGTAGTTGGGTGTATACTGTATATACTGCATTGTAACCATGCTCTCACTCTCTCAATCTCACTTCTGCATCTGCTGCTGCTGGACACAGACATTGTGTCCTCCTTCTCTGAGAGCCATGGGCTCGCTCTCGGCGCGCATGCACGGCGCCGGGAGCGGAGCTTGTGACGGCGGTATGATAATAAAACTCTACTTAAAACCTCCAACAACGCCGCTTTATTTCATGCCGCCGCACTGGTGACCCCTTGAAGACGCACATGTTTTGTGCGACGCAGCCTTCTGATTTGGACGGCCACACTGGCGAACCGACGCTGAAAAAAACACGCTGCCAGCGAACACAGCAGCCTGACGAACTACTCTCCCTTCGGCTTCAGGGAGACCTCGACGCGGAGCCAACACAGGCGAGCCGTTCTCCGGACATCACCCACGACCGGGAAAACTGCAGAAAACATCATGGCGCGACCCTCGCCTGAGATCGGGACGTCCACGCTGGACCAGCCGAGGGACACAGAACGTTTTCTCCCTCTCACCGCTACGCCTCCCTCTCAGCGATCCTACTCATCCACCCGAGCCTGAGGAACAAAGATCGTCTATTCCCTCCCACCGCTCCAACGCATCTGCACGAGCCTGAGGGACAAAAGATCGTCTATTTCCGCTCACCGCTCCAACGCACCATGGCCAATCTGCAGCCACAGCTCAACCTGGATTTTATCGGCGCCGTCTGCGCCGATCTCCACCAAGATTCTGCACCCTGGTTCTCCTCTCCAGCTGGCCCACCCACGCACGAGCCCCGGCGCAAGCACCGGGGAGTTACGAGGACAGCGCATCACGCACGGGACAAATAACGGCTCCAGAGACCGCCATCGTCCTCCGCCGCTGCTCACAGAACCCTCAGGGCTGCTCGTTCACCTGAAGCAAGCACGCAGCTCGCCACTGGATTTTTTTTTAATGGTCTCAGCCACAGCACATAAGGGATTTCAGCCGTCAGCTGTTCCCGGGGGGGGGGGGGGGGTTAGGGTTGCTCCTGCACCTAAAGCCAACAAGCCGAGTCCCTCTGCTTCTTTTTTTCTTACAGCCGCTCCTGCTTTTCTTCATGGCCACGAGAGGAGTCAGAGACTAATTTTTCTTCTTGTGATCTCCGCACGCGCAACGGGACAGCCCCTCGACGTCGCGGAGCAGCAAGCAATTTTTGCACGGCTCGGGACGATTTTACAGCCCCTGCCGGCACTTACTACCCCTCCCCTCCCTCCCCCTCCGCCTGCAGCGAGCTTCTCCCACAGCTTGCTCACACAGATGGATTATTGAGGTCTCGGCCCCCTGCCGTGCCCTCTGGGGGGGAGCGTGTGGCGGTTCGGTTGACCCCCACAACAGTTAAGGACACTCAGCTCTCTTGTCTCTGTTTTTCCCGCTACACTACTGAGATGTAATGTGCCATTCATGTGTTGTGATGCAATGTGCCACGCATGTATTTGTGATGCAATGTGCCATGCATGTATTGTGATGTAATGCGCCATTCATGTATAGTGTTCATGCGTCTTGTCCTTACTGTGCTTCTTCTGAGCATCTTACATATGTAGATGTGCTTTGGTGTAAATCCCCACAAACAGACTGGTCAAACACAGCGCTCGGCTAGAGCAAATAACAGAACAGTGAAATGTGTATTAATGTCGACAGGCAGACTCGTTTCGTCTGGCTCACTTCTGTGATGTTAATGTTGCCTTTCATGCAAATGTTTCATGCCTGTCCTGTTATCTCTTTGATCAGACCAACTGCTGTGAATGCTTTGATGTATTGTTGTAGTTGGGTGTATATATACTGCATTGTAACCATGCTCTCACTCTCTCAATCTCACTTCTGCATCTGCTGCTGCTGGACACAGACATTGTGTCCTCCTTCTCTGAGAGCCGTGGGCTCGCTCTCGGCGCGCATGCACGGCGCCGGGAGCGGAGCTTGTGACGGCGGTATGATAATAAAACTCTACTTAAAACCTCCAACAACGCCGCATTATTTCATGCCGCCGCATATATATATATATATATATATATATATATATATATATATATATATATATATATATACTGTATATATATATATATACACACTACCGTTCAAAAGTTTGGGGTCACCCAGACAATTATTTTGTGTTTTCCATGAAAATTCACACTTATTTACCACCATGAGTTGTAAAATGAACAGAAAATATAGTCAAGACATTGACAAGGTTAGAAATAATGATTTGTATTTGAAATAATATTTTTTTCCAGATACTCAACCTGCTCAAAGGAAGGTCAGTTTTATAGCTTCTCTAACCAGCTAAACTGTTTTCAGCTGTGCTAACATGATTGCACAAGGGTTTTCTAATTATCCATTAGCCTTCTGACACAATGAGCAAACACTTTGTACCATTAGAACACTGGAGTGATAGTTGCTGGTAATGGGAATCTATACATCTATGTATATATTGCACCAAAAACCAGACATTTGCAGCTAGAATAGTCATTTACCACATTAGCAATGTATATTAGATATTAGAGTGTATTTCTGATTAGATTAAAGTTATCTTCATTGAAAAAAAACAGTGCTTTTCTTTCAAAAATAAGGGAATTTCTAAGTGACCCCAAACTTTTGAACGGTAGTGTGTATATACAGTGGGGCAAAAAAGTATTTAGTCAGCCACCAATTGTGCAAGTTCTCCCACTAAAAAGATGAGAGAGGTCTCCAATTTTCATCATAGGTATACCTCAACTATGAGAGACAAAATGAGAAAAAAAAATTCAGAAAATCACATTGAAGGATTTTTATTGAATTTATTTTCAAATTATGGTGGAAAATAAGTATTTGGTCACCTACAAACAAGCAAGATTTCTGGCTCTCACAGACCTGTAACTTCTTCTTTAAGAGACTCCTCTGTCCTCCACTCATTACCTGTATTAATGGCACCTGTTTGAACTCGTTATCAGTATAAAAGACACCTGTCCACAACCTCAAACAGTCAGACTCCAAACTCCACTATGGCCAAGACCAAAGAGCTGTCAAAGGACACCAGAAACAAAATTGTAGACCTGCACCAGGCTGGGAAGACTGAATCTGCAATAGGTAAGCAGCTTGGTGTCAAGAAATCAACTGTGGGAGCAATTATTAGAAAATGGAAGACATACAAGACCACTGATAATCTCCCTCGATCTGGGGCTCCACGCAAGATCTCACCCCGTGAAGTCAAAATGATCACGAGAACGGTGAGCAAAAATCCCAGAACCACACGGGGGGACCTAGTGAATGACCTGCAGAGAGCTGGGACCAAAGTAACAAAGGCTACCATCAGTAACACACTACACCGCCAGGGACTAAAATCCTGCAGTGCCAGACGTGTCCCCCTGCTTAAGCTAGTACATGTCCAGGCCCGTCTGAAGTTTGCTAGAGAGCATTTGGATGATCCAGAAGAGGATTGGGAGAATGTCATATGGTCAGATGAAACCAAAATAGAACTTTTTTGTAAAAACTCAACTTGTTGTGTCTGGAGGAGAAAGAACACCATACCTACTGTGAATCATGGGGGTGGAAACATCATGCTTTGGGGCTGTTTTTTTGCAAAGGGACCAGGACGACTGATCCATGTAAAAGAAAGAATGAATGGGGCCATGTATCGTGAGATTTTGAGTGAAAATCTCCTTCCACCAGCAAGGGCACTGAAGATGAAACGTGGCTGGGTCTTTCAGCATGACAGTGATCCCAAACACACCGCCCAGGCAACGAAGGAGTGGCTTCGTAAGAAGCATTTCAAGGTCCTGGAGTGGCCTAGCCAGTCTCTAGATCTCAACCCCGTAGAAAACCTTTGGAGGGAGCTGAAAGTCCATGTTGCCCAGTGACAGCCCCAAAACATCATTGCTCTAGAGGAGATCTGCATGGAGGAATGGGCCAAAATACCAGCAACAGTGTGTGAAAACCTTGTGAAGACTTACAGAAAACGTTTGACCTCTGTCATTGCCAACAAAGGGTATATAACAAAGTATTGAGATGAACTTTTGTTATTGACCAAATACTTATTTTCCACTATAATTTGCTAATAAATTCTTTAAAAATCAGACAATGTGATTTTCTGGATTTTTTTTTCTCATTTTGTCTCTCATAGTTGAGGTATACCTATGATGAAAATTGGAGACCTCTCTCATCTTCTAAGTGGGAGAACTTGCACAATTGGTGGCTGACTAAATACTTTTTTACCCCACTGTATATGATTTCACCCCCTGATTTTTATGTTAAAATTTACTTTTTCATGATGTGCCTTAAGTTAACATTTAGGACATTCATTCATCTTCTTCCACTTAATCCTTTTCTGGTTGCAAAGGGGCTGGAGCCTATCTCAGCATCTTTGGGCGAGAGGCAGGGTACACCCTGGACAGATCACCAGTCCATCGCAGGGCCAACACAAAGAGACAGACAACCATTCACTCTCACAGTCATACCTAAAGACAATTTAGAATCCCCAGTTTGATGCCAATTAACCTATCTTGCATGTTTTTGGCATGTGGGAGGAAACCGTAGAAATCCCGGAGTAAACCACGCAGACACGGGGAGGACATGCAAACTCCACACAGATCACTGTTGGTCGGGGGCTGGGATTGAACTCAGGATCCCCTGGCAAGGGTGAGTTGCTGTGCTGCCACAGTGCTAACCACTCCGCCACCGCGCTGCCCCATTTTTTTATTTTTAAATCAATTTGATATTTTGGTTTTTAATACTTGCTCATAAAGATATATTTTTAATAATTTCAGCACTTTTATTTAAATTGGTGGGCTATCTATTTGTATCGGTTTCCCTTTTAAAGTGTCACTGACTGAAAAATAGTTTGTAGGTTTTAACCCTCTGAAGTGTGTATATTGGGCATGTGATTATTGAAAAAATATCACAACAGTCATTTCTCTTAAAAACAACCCAGGTTGGATTTTCTTCAAGAAACAATTTTGACTCTTACAGGGATTTTCCTGTATGCCAAGAAATGGTGAATCCAGTCCAGCGCTGTCCTTGAGACTTTCTCTGTTTTTGACAACCTTAGCTGTCTGTCACGTAGATGGACAGCAAGTTCAAGGTATTAGCCCTTGAGCTAACAGTGGTAGTAGCCAAGGAAGCTTGCATCAACTATGGTTTATATTCCACCTAGTTCACTAATCTAATAATAGATAATATACCTTGCATCTTTCGGTCTTATTTTGTTGTGTTTTCACCTTGATGCTTTATTGAACTGTTACCAATAACATGCTAGGCAGTCAGAGATAATCACATGCCACCTGGTGTTAGCTTAACTGGTCATCTGGCCACTTCTGATCACTGTTCCGGCCTGTTCTGATCCGGCAGCGCCCTGTGGCAAGGAAAATTGCCCACAAAAAAAATGTGCTGCACAGTATCTTACCCCAATATAACTGAGGTCACAGTAAATCAGGTCACAGACAATTTGGTGCCGCACTGTATCCAAGAAATCTGAACAAAGTAGGGTGGCCATGAGAACATTATGTTATTTAGATAAAGAGTAGTCGAGTCCTTCCAAATATGCTGTTTCCGGATATCTTGTTTGGTCTTGGTGCTGGGGTGGTCACCAGATATGTTTGTGGATATAAAGCTTGGTATGTCCTCGCTATGACACAGTGCTAACCCTAGGAGTAAGAACCATCACGCTGTGCAGCAATCGAGCTACAGACTGAAAAGGGGGAAAAAAAAAAAAAAAACTGAAGAAATTCTTCAACAGGTCTGTCATAAACCATCTGACTGTCTTTGATCCTGTTTTTTAAGAAACTCTTCGTCACTTTTCTGTCCCAAACAGATATCTCAAACATCGCCATGAAGCTGCTGATTCTGTCTGCACTTCTGTGTGCAGTTCTGATCACTGCTGCTGGTGAGTATTTTACTGTTGTGTTGCATTAATTGTGAATCGTAGACTGTACAAGAGATTTTAAAGTTGAAATGTCATACATTGTCCAACTCTTCCAGAGGCAGATTCCAAGAAAGGCAAGCCAGGCAAGTGGACAATTTCCATCTGATTACTTTAATTCAATTATCAGATGCCACCAAGAATCAAAACACCTCGACGAGTTGCACATAAGAAAGGATTAAACAAGCTAAAAGTTACCCAGATGGTTGATAAAAAAACAACAAAAAAAAAAAACAAAAAAAAACAGTTCAATATCATTGTGCTATATCAATTCATTTGTATGTTTGTTTCTTTGTTCTGAAGGTGGTGGTAGGAAGAGATGTGGATGTCATTGGCGTTATTGGAGAAAGCGATGCTACCGTGTGATTCCCACACGCATGTCTTGGAAAGAGGCTGAGGTAACATCCAGTGTGATTTGGATCCACCACTTCATTACAATAATACTGACACTGATATCTTAGTTGTTTTATGATTTTACTTTTGTGCAATACTAGGAAAACTGTCAATCCAAAGGTGGACACCTTGTATCCTTGCGTTCCCTACCGGAACACATTTATGTAAAGAACTTAATAAGTACAATCACCGGTGAGGATGGACCCGCCTGGACTGGAGGCAATGATTTAACACAGGTACACAAAGGATTATTTTAAATTAAAATGTTTTAATATATTTTCTGTTCTGCAGCACATTTTAATCAATTAAATTAACCAGTCTGTATTAATCAAAAATGCTACATTATGCTTGTCTTTTATCTTTTGAAAAAAAATAAATAAATCCTGATTTATTTCAGGAGGGGACTTTCACATGGACCGATTCATCTCCTTTCAACTATAATGACTGGTGTATGAATGAACCAAACAATTATATGGGCGTTGAGGACTGCATTCTCATGAATGTTTCAGGTAAATCAGTATGTAGGTAGTACTGTACAGATCTGGTGTTTCATGGAAAGATTACATTATAATCTGACCTGTGTTTTTGTACTGTTGTAGGAGGAAAATGCTGGGATGATGAAAAATGTACAACGTCCTTTCAGTCAGTCTGCGTCAAGGATATTTTGTAATGCCTGTTGCGACACGACATTGTGAAATGACACAGATCTTATATATCAGCAAATAAATCTGTTATACACTCTGCATTTCAATTTATTTTCTATTGCTGCAACACAATTTATGGAATGAAGCGACAAATATTAGCAGATATTCATATCTGCTCAACTGCTATCATATTAGCAGATGAGCAGATAGAATGTGATCAGAAAAAAATGCTGTTATCATAACCTTCTTTAGCAAAGCAAAGTGCCATCTCTCATCTTGCAAATCAATAAAGATTCAAGCATCCAACATGCTGGTTTTGGGAGTTTTTGTTAAATGTTCCATTATTGTTTTTTGCATGAAATTTAAAACTGTAAGTCGGAATTGACAGCAAAATACAATGCTAGCAAGCTTCAAGTAAATGTCAGTATCAGTGCAAATATATGTCTGGACATACATTTACAAGAAGAACAAAACACATAAATAGAAAAAGAATTGGTTTGATGTCACACTTCTGATTAGTTGACAGCGTACAATAATTTAACACAAATGCAGTTCAGTAATACCATTTCATTTTTTTTTTAAACTTGTTAAATGACATAGATAGATAGATAGAGAGAGATAGAGAGAGAGAGAGACTTTGACTTTTAAAATAAGCCTTTATTGCACACTTCAAAAAAATGTAAGCACACCAACATCATTCCACCAAGTGTGTCACATTGGAAAAAGTGCAAACTGAAATGTCCCCCCCCACACACACACAACACAGCAGTCCTTGCAGTCCACCTATTCAAAGATCCAGTTCTGTGACAGTCAATTACAGTCAATTAAATGTCATATACAAGTCTGTTCAAACAATATCCCAAAAATGTGTAAAACAGGCAGAGGAACGACCGCCAGTCATTCCTCCTGTCGGGCGCGCTTGACCGGCGTTCCCCCTGCTGATTTACGCAGGGCTGTCAGGTGTTTCTTGAGGCGATAACGTTTCCTTTCATCCAGGAGGTCAAGACCAACCTGCCTTCTTAGCACATCAAAAGACTTAATGAATTTATCAGTGTCACTGAAGTAGTCGGTGACCCTAATGGCTTTGTTATAGGTTTCATCCAGAAAAGCATTTATTTCTTCCAGTGAATACAAACTCGTGTTTGTACTGCATTTTGCCTCAATAGACTCAGTATTAGACACAGTGTCGTTATCAGATTCCATTTCCTCATCAGCACAACTCAGCTGACTGCTTGGTTCTCCTGGGCCAGTGGATTCATCATGGGCCACATTTTCCTGGACGCCACCCTCAGCAGCTGACTGTCGCTGTTCCATCCCCCGCTGTGTAACGGTAGCAGCCTCCGGAAGCACAGCCGCTGATGTCACACAGCGAGATTCTGACGCACCATCAGGTCATTGCTCCGTCCCCTCCTCCGAAGCGGTAGCAGCTGGCGGAGGCACAGCCGCTGACGTCACACAGCGAGATGATTGTGACGCACCATCAGGTCGGTGCTCCGTCCCCTCCTCCGAAGTGGTAGCAGCTGCCGGCGGCACAGATGTTGACGTCACACAGCGAGATGATTGTGACGCACCATCAGTGACCTTTTTGGCGCCATCGCCATCAATGCTCCCGACCGCAAGCTGGGCCACGGGCAGCACAGCCGGGCCATCCACAGACACAGCGGCAGGCTCCGGAGCAGGGGTGGCAGGAGCGGAGGCCGCGCCGCCGTCCGCAGCTGTGGTGTGAGCAGAGGGCTCACCGCCAGCACCATCCGCGGCTCCATCAGGGCCCTCCGCCCGCTGCCTGTGCAGGCAAGCGAACCGTTTATGGCCCATGTCTCCACATTCAAAACACTTCATCTGTCCCGAGCTCGCATACACCATATAGGATCCGTCCCCGTGTCTGACCCTGAAGGACACTTCCAGAGTTTGAGTGGGCGAGTCGAGAAACATGAACACCTGTCGCCTGAGTGATTTCACATGTTTTAACCTGGTGGCCTTGCATCCCAAAGCCAGAGATGTAAACGGGCCTGCAAACTTCCCAAATCTGCGGAGCTCCGTCGCCAACTGCTCATCAGTGATGAAAGGTGGAACACCTGAGACAGTGATTCTCGTTGATGGGACAGATAAGGGGGACACCTGTACATACGTGTCCCCGATAACAACACCGCTTACAATCAGGGTGTGGACATCATCTGCAGCTGCCAGAAACACAATGACAACTCTATTCAGTCGGGACGCAAAGCAGATCGCGTCAGGGCCCACCTGGTTGGCCACAGCCTCTAGGACCTCCTCCACAGTAACAGTGCTGTCCGGGGGAACGATCCTCACACCCTGGTGGAGAGATGGAGGTGGCTTTTCCAAAGTCGCCATCCTCCACCCAAAAAATCAAAAACTGGAAAAGCGGCCAGTAGTAGAAAACCGAAAAAAAGTCCAAACAAGCCACGGAGTTCCCTATTTCCACCCTCCTCCTTCAGCCACCGGAAACAGAGAGAGAGAGAGAGAGAGAGAGAGAGAGAGAGAGAGAGAGAGAGAGATGTACTTTATTGACCCCAAACTGGGAAACTGCAGAATACAAAACATAAGAAAAACACTGGATTTTCATCTTGGATAAGCTGTGTGAAGAATTATGATACTTTAGCAAAAAATAAGATAATCATCTCTAAATGTAATGGAATTTCCCCATTATGGCACTAATAAAGGCTTATCTTATCTTATCTTATCTTATCTTATCTTATCTTATCTTATGTGTTTTCATTTGTGTGTCATCATTTGTTACCTTAGAATAAGTGGTTTATATCTACATTAGTGATTTGAGGTTCCAAGGTTGTCATAGCCAGGAGTGGCACTGGGGTTAAAGTAGAACTGAACCCACCTTTTGGCGCAAAAAGTAGAATAGCAGATTAATTCCTTATTACCTATTGTATTTTTCAACACATAAAAGAAATTTTTAGGCCGTGCGATGGCCAAGCTATAAGCCGATAAACTTTTGCCTCTGGCTGGCAGTGCCAAACAAACCGGAAGTAGTGCAGACGACGCTGCGTGACGTCACGAGTGTGATCCCTAAACAAAACAACAATGGCAGATGATAGCAGTTCCAGCAGTCAAGAAAACCAGACTTTTCAGAGTGAAGAGGCATTCAGGATCGGTGACAAGACAGAGGAGGATGCAGGAGTGTGGCAGGTGGCAGGCGTGCACAAGGGCGAGCCCGGGAGACAGAGACTTAATGCACCTGTGACAGCAGCTGACAGACGGCGATGCAGAGGCAAGGTCCGCCGCCGGGGAATACAGTGATCCCTCACTTATCGCGTTTAATGGGGACCCGAACCGACCGCGAAAAGTGAAAAACCGCGAAGTAGCATCACCCCCCCCCCCCAAGGGCGTCACAAGCACTATTTTGCACAAAAAGGCACAAGAGAACAGCGAAAAGTGCCACTAAGCAACACGAGCGATAAAGAAGGCGCTCTGCAGGGAGAGAAGCTGGGTAAAACGTCTCGGCCAATAAGCTTGCGAGGTAAAACGTCTCGGCCAATCAGCTTGCGAGATTCCCGAGCGGTGAAGAGGTGGGCGGAGAGGAGTGGAGCGGTGGTCAGAGAGGTGGATTTTGAGTTGTGCGGGCTCTCCTTGTTGATACATCAGGTATCAACACGGTGCTCACAATGGTAAACATGGAGGACTGTGTCACACTCGTGACGTCACGCGGAACTCCGGCTGCACTTCCGGTTAATCGGCGGATTTGTCTGATTTTTCAGGGCAGGAAATTCAAAATCGCGATTTTCTCCAAGATTCCGGGATTTGTGGAGGGGGTGCCAATGATAAATTATCTTTATAATTGTATGTACTGTCACCCAGTGCCGGTCAATGCCATTCAGTTCAGTTCTACTTTAAGCTCCCAGTGCTTATAAAATGCTCCTTATGGCGTGCGTCTCGAAAAGCCTCTGACAACTAAGTCCAGCTCCTAGCCTGCCCGTGTGGTTTAGTCTCTAAGCCCGGCAGAACTGCTTTTACGAATAGGAGAAGGGGCAAGGACGGATCTCTGGCGCCTTAAAACCAGATGCTTCGGGTAGATGGTGGCTCGTCAACCTGGGAAGGTAGCCCATCTAGGGGAAGTTAAACCTTGATTTCAAAACTCTGCTGCCTTGCGGCACACCTGGTCATGGGAAAGGCTTCGGGAGTCAACCCTGAGGAAAAATCCGGAGTCGGAGTCCCTAAGGCAGTTCTCTGTTGTGCTCAACATCGTTCTGGCAGCTCCTGTGACGGCGCTAGTGCCAAACTGTAGCAACCTTGCTGTTCCTTTGGATTCATCAGTGACGTGGAGAGGGGGGACATGCTGCATGGGCAACATCTTGTCCTCCATATTTTCCTGCCCAGGCTTGAATCCTACCAACGCCCAACGCTGGAAAGTTGAACACCGGATCACTGGAGAGGACACTCCAGCTTTGCCTTTGGCGTAGACAAAACACAGGGAATGACAGTTACCGGTTATAAGCCACCGCTTAATTGGCGTAGAGCGCGGCGCCAGGGGTTGTTCCCGACGGTGGGAGGGATCATTGGCTCTCACTGGACAGCTACCACCCGCCTCAAGCTGGGCAGCCCCCAGCCAATAAGGTGTTGTCCCGCCACAGCCTGCTTTCCTCATTGGGTGCATGGGGATGAGGAGAAGTCTGAATGGCAGGCTGAGAACTTTCGCACCAGGCAAGACAAAAAAAACTCAAAAGAGACCAACTCTAAAACTGGGAACTTGGAACGTCCACACTATGATGACAGGACTCGCTGCTAACCTCAAGGGCATCAACGACACCAGGAAGACTGCCATCATCAATAATGAGCTGAAGAGACTGGAAGTGGATATCGCCACTCTCCAGGAAACACGGTTGGCTGACGCAGGCACACTGAGAGAGAAGGACTACACGTTCTACTGGCAGGGAAAGAGCAGTGACGAACACAGGGAACATGGAGAGGGCTTCGCAGTGAAGAACACCTTGCTGAAGATAGTGGAACCGGGCAGCAATGGCTCTGCATGACTCCTCACCCTCTGCCTGAACACCACTCAAGGCCCAATCACCCTCGTCAGTGTGTATGCCCCAACACTGATAGCCACACCAGAGGCAAAAGACGAGTTCTACGAGAATCTCGCAACAACTGTCAGGATCATCCCCAACTCTGAACAACTCATTCTCCTTGGAGACTTCAATGCCAGAGTGGGTGCTGACCACGACTCCTGGCCCTCCTGTCTTGGACCATTTGGCGTGGGCAGAATGAATGACAACGGACAGCAGCTGCTCGAGTTCTGCACTTATCACGATCTGTGCATCACGAACTTATTCTTCAAGACCAAGCCCCAACACAAGGTTTCCTGGCGACATCCGCGCTCAAAGCACTGGCACCAGCTGGACTTGATCCTGACCAGGCGCACCTCACTGAAGAACGTGCTAATCACCCGTTCGTTCCAGAGTGCAGATTGCGACACAGACCATTCATTGGTGTGTTGCAAGGTCAAGCTGCAGCTGAAGAAATTCCATCGTGCTAGACAGCCTGGAAAGGCACGGATTGACACCAGCAAGATGGCCCAACCAGAACTTGTTGAGCGGTTTGCCTCCACCTTTGAGAAGGAACTTGGTGTACCACAAGAAGGAGAATCAGCAAAGCAGAAGTGGGAAGAGCTGCGAAACACCATCCACCGCACAGCCTTGGCTACCTTTGGGAGGAAGACCTCGAAGTCACAGGACTGGTTTGATGCCAAGTTGACCGAGATGACCCCCGTCATTGAAGCCAAGCGCTCAGCACTTGGTGAGTACAAGAAGTACCCAAACGAGAAGAATCTCCAGATTCTCAGGGCTGCGAGAAGCAAAGTTCAGCAGACTGCTCGGCGCTGTGCCAACGAGTTCTGGACTCAGCTCAGCCAAGACATTCAAACCGCCGCCATAACAGGGAACATCCGTGATATGTACGATGGCATCAAGAAAGCACTTGGTCCGGCTCAGAGCAAGACAGACCCCCTCAAATCCTCCACTGGGGAGATGATCACAGAAAAGAACAAGCAGATGGAGAGATGGGTGGAGCACTAATCCGACCTCTACTCCAGACAGAACACCGTGACACCATCAGCCCTTGATGCCATCGACTGCCTGCCATCCATGGATGAACTTGACGCCGAGCCAACCATCGACGAACTTAGCAAGGCCATTGATAGCTTGGCCGCTGGCAAGGCACCCGGCAATGATGGCATACCCCCCGACCTGATCAAGCACTGCAAGACCGCCCTACTGCTGCCATTGCATGACGTCCTCTGCCAGTGCTGGAAGGAAGGTGCCGTACCACAGGACATGAGGGACGCCAAGATCATCACCCTCTACAAAAACAAAGGGGAGAGAAGCGACTGCAACAACTACAGGGGCATCTCCCTCCTCAGCGTTGTTGGCAAAGTCTACGCACGAGTTGTTCTCGTTCGTCTACAGAAGATTGCCAAACGTGTCTACCCCGAGTCTCAGTGAGGCTTCCGCGCTGAGCGATCGACGGTAGACATGATATTCTCCATCCGCCAACTCCAGGAAAAATGCAGAGAACAGAACATGCCCCTGTACGTCGCCTTCATCGACCTCACCAAAGTGTTCGATCTGGTCAGCAGAGAGGGCCTTTTCAAGATCCTGCCAAAGATAGGATGCCCACCAAAGTTGCAAAGCCTCATCGAATCGTTTCACACCAACATGCAGGGGATAGTGCAGCATGACGGCAACATCTCAGAGCCATTCAACATATGCAGTGGAGTGAAACAGGGCTGTGTACTTGCGCCAACCCTCTTTGGGATTTTCTTTGCTATGCTCCTGAGGCATGCCTTCAGCACAGCAACAGAGGGGATCTACCTGCATACAAGATCTGACAGCAGCCTTTTCAACCTCGCCCGCCTGAAAGCCAGAACCAAAGTACGCGAGGCTCTAATCAGAGACATGCTGTTCGCAGACGACGCTGCAGTCGCGATCCACACACAGCAGGAGCTTCAGACCCTGATGGACTGCTTCTCCCAGGCATGCAAGGACTTTGGGCTTATCATCAGCCTGAAGAAGACTAACGTCTTGGCGCAAGGCACGGAAGCACCACCAACCATCACCATCAACGACTACCAGCTGGAGGTCGTGAATCAGTTCACGTACCTGGGGTCCACGATCAGCAGCAACCTCTCCCTTGATACAGAGGTCGACAAGAGGATTGGAAAATCAGCCTCCACACTCGCTCGCCTTACCACACGAGTGTGCGAGAATCCCAAACTCTCTGTCAAGACGAAGATGGCAGTGTACAACGCCTGCGTCATCAGCACACTGCTCTATGGGAGTGAGACGTGGACAACATACGCCCGGCAGGAAAAGAGACTGAACTCCTTCCACTTGCACTGCATTTGCCGCATCCTGGACATATCCTGGCAGGACAAAGTGCCCAACACAGAAGTTCTGTCCCACGCCGGCCTTCCCTCCATGTTCACTCTACTCAGGCAGCACAGGCTCCGCTGGCTAGGCCACGTTCACCGTATGGAGGATGGCAGAATCCCCAAAGACGTCCTCTACGGAGAACTGGCGACTGGCAGGAGAGACGTTGGCCACCCACAGCTGCGCTTTAGAGACGCCTGCAAGAGAGACATGAAGGCCCTGGAGATCAACACAGAGCGCTGGGAGGACCTTGCAACGGACCGCTCCAAATGGAGAGGCACCCTGACCAGACAGCTCAAGGCGGGTGAAGAGAGACTGACTGCTGCAGCAGATGAAAAAAGGACCCGCAGGAAGAACCGCCACAGCTCCAGCAGCACGAAGACCACCCACAAGTGCGACCTGTGTGAGAGGGACTGCCATTCGCACATCGGCCTGTTCAGCCACAGGCGGTGCTGTTCCAGCAGAGTAGACGTTTAGAATTCTCTTCCATGGTCATCATAGACCGACGGAGGCCAACGACGAATGAGTGATTTGTAAAATTGTGTCTGAGCCTTTATCACAACACCACTGCCACATGAGCGATGACATCTTAAGCTTTTGGTTCTATTGTATAGTCTATACTATTTCACTTCTTATTCACTGTCACTGTTTTAACAGGACGAAGGTCTGGGTTCTTATGGGGTATGCCCTTCCTGTAAATTCACTGAAACATTACATCCAGTTTTAGTTTACAGGTCAATTTTACAAAGGACTTGGCATTTGCAAGAGAAAAGTGAGTCAGTGGTCTGTTCTGAGCTCTCTTTCTGTTGGCAGGATATCCAAAGAAAGTCTTACCATATTTGTTTTAGTTTCAAGTGACACACGGAAAAGATCATAACAAATATTCAATCATTTATTTGATTTTTTTGTTAGAAAACAACCTTCGGTTGGCAGGAAGCATGACTCCTTAAGGCAAGTATGACTTTGTTGCAAGAACGGTTTATTACAGTACAAAAAAATGCAGCACAAGGGCTGTGGAAGCACAAAAGCCTAACTGCTGAGAAAACTCACAAATGATGATCCAACAAATGACAAAGAAACTGAAGGGAAAATCCTGAAGTGATGCCGCATACAACTGAAAGACAAACCAACATATAAGATAAGATAAGAGATAAGATAAGCCTTTATTAGTCCCACAATGGGGAAATTCCAGGATTGCAACAGCACAGGGATAGCAACACTCAGAGCAACAATCAGAAGGCAAGAAAAAACAACATCTAGTAAACATATGTCCATATTACTATAAATGTATATATATATAGACACACAGTGCAGAGCATTATGGCTGGTGAATGTGCAGCAGAAAGTCTAAGCTCTCTCTCCGCGGATGCAGCGGGCCAGCTGGAAGTCTTTGGGCATGATGGTGACCCCCTTAGCGAAGAAGAGACCACCAGGTGGGCCTCGCTGATCTCCTGCAGAGCCATGACGGCGAAGCTCAGGAAACGCAGGACGGTCTTGAAGTCCTGAGCGATCTCCCTCACCAGGCGCTGAACGGGCAGCTTACGGATGAGCAGCTCCGTGGATTTCTGGCAGCGACAGATCTCTCTCAGAGCCACGGGCCTGTGACGGCGAGGCTTCTTCACTCTTCCGGTGGCCGGAGCGCCTCTCCGAGCAGCCCTGGTGGCTAGCTGTCTCCTGCGGGGGGGGGGGGGGGGGGGGGGGCTTCTTTCTCCAGTAGATTTTACGGGCGGTCTGCTTGGTTCTTGCCATCGCTCTTTATTATTCTGTCTTATATTTCTTTCACGCCGCCTAAACTCCAGCCCGGCACCCGCGTCATTTTCGCTACAGCTCCCGGTATGTCGAGTTTCCCATTAGCACCGGGCGGCGGCCAAGTGCTAGCTAGCACTAGCTCCTCCCCGCTGTAACGTCTCCCGCTGCAAACCGTGGCTCCGTCCGCCGACCCGGGAGACCCCCGGGGTGATCCGTGCGTCCGTGATATATATACAGAGTGAAAGGTGTAGAAAGAAGAAGGAAGATTAAAAAAAAAAAAAAAAAAAAAAGGCTGTTGCAACAGGCAGCCGACTCGTGTGGCGCCGCCGGTCCGGCGGAACCGGAGGGTTATATATATATAAAGGGTAACTGATAATTATCCAATGCAGGACAGGTGGGGACAAATCAAGAACTAATTGATAACACATGAGAGACAGACCAAAGGTATGGAAAACATGAGGGGCTGGAAACTATGGATAAATAAGGACACAAATAGGGGATGGACCCAAGACATAGAAAAAACCAAGGGCCAGGGGAAACAGAAGACAGTACTAATCCTAAGGGAAATAAACAGAGTGCACTCAAAAATGAAACAAAGTGTGGACATGGTTGAAGACCATGTCCAGATATGACAGTGTACCCCTTGAGGGCGGATTCCAAAATGCCCCAAAATGAAAAATAAGTGACCCAAAATAGGCAGGTGTGCAAGAGTCAATACAAACAAAAACAGTCTATCAGTCGGTCAGCCGGATTACAAGAACCACCACTCAGGGAAGCACGGCATGTTGGGAGGCCAACCATAGCCCAAGGACCCCCAAACCGGAGAACAGGGTGGGTGTTAGGGCCAACTAGAGTCCCTGGGCCATCGGACAGAAGAGCTTAGGAGACAGCAGCAGCTGAGGAGTTCTGAGCTAAGGAGACAGCAGCTGAGGAGTCTTGACCTCAGGAGACTGCGGCTGAGGAGTTCTGAGTTCAGGAGACTGCAGCTGAGGAGTCTTGAGCTCAGCAGACAGCAGCTGGGGAGCGCTGACTACAGAAGACGAAGGCTGACGAGTGCCGACCTCAGACAGCGAAGGCTAGAGGTCATCGACCTCAGAAGGTGATGAAGGATGGCACACAGTGAGCCCAGGCAGCAATGAAGATTGGAGAGCACTGAGCCCAGACAGTGATGGAATGGCGAGACCAGGCAATGTGCAAATGTAAAATTACTGACACTGACTCAACGATCAGACCTTTTTGTAGGCCCCAGCATTTTCTGATTTACAGAAACAATTCTGAATAGTTTTACGCCTGCATGCTCCCAACAAAACCAGTTGCAATTACAGAGCCTAAGTCATGCCCCCTCTCCTTCCGCACATGGGACCTTAAATCGGAAAAAAATCTCCATTGAAATGAATGGCAAGAGGGAAATTATCTTTCGATCCTTATCAAATTGTGAGTTACAAACATATGTTGATCAATTTAAAAGATAATTTTACATTTAATTAAAGTTGTCAGCTGCAATAATTACAGAGTAATATTTAGTTTTTGTGAAGACGTTTAGCAGACTTCATTTCCCATCATCCCACATCACCAAACACGATCATGGCGGGTTCTCTCTCAAAGCTCACATCAGGTTTTCTGACCAATGACAGAAGGATCCAAAGAGGAGAAAAGCAACACAAATGTTTTGTATTGTATTTTGAGAGCTGCAGCTAATCCAGAGGACTGTTACTTTACCCTGGGCACTCTTTGAAAGCAATGACATAACTTAAAGTAAGTCTGTCTGTAGTCTTTTAATATATGTATTTTCACAACCTTATATCTTAATTAGACAACAACCTACGCTGTTATTTATGTGGCAAATTACCTTTTAAATTGACAAACATCATACAGTTAGGCCCAAAATATTTGGACAGTGACACAAGTTTTGTTATTTTAGCTGTTTAAGAAAACATATTCAGGATACAATTATATAATCAATATGGGCTTAAAGTGCAGACTCTCAGCTGTAATTTGAGAGTATTCACATCCAAATTGGAGCAAGGGGTTAGGAATTACAGCTCTTTAATACGTAGCCCATACATACTGCATGGGCTCTTCCCTCATTAACCTGTCATCAATTAAGCAGTTAAAAGGTCTGGAGTTGATTCCAGGTGTGGCGTTTGCATTTGGAAGCTGTTGCTGTGAACACACAACATGCGGTCAAAGGAGCTCTGAATGGAAGTGAAACAGACCATCCTGAGGCTGAAAAAAAGAAGAAATCCATCAGAGAGATAGTAGAAATGTTAGGAGTGGCCAAATCAACAGTTTGGTACATTCTGAGAAAAAAAGAGTGCACTGGTGAGCTTGGGAACTCAAAAAGGCCTGGACGTCCACGAAAGACAACAGTGGAGGATGATCACAGAATCCTTTCCATGGTGAAGAACAACCCTTCACAACATCCACTCAAATGAAGAACACTCTCCAGGAAGTAGGTGTATCAGTATCTAAGTCTACCATAAAGAGAAGACTTCATGAGAGTAAATACAAAGGATTCACCACAAGGGGCAAATCATGAATCAGCCTCAAAAATAGAAAGGCCAGAATTGACTTTGCCAAAAAACACCTGGAGAAGCCAGCCCAGTTCTGGAACAGTATTCTTTGGACAGATGAGACTAAGATCAACCTGTACCAGAATGATGGGAAGAAGAAAGTTTGGAGAAGAATTGGAACAGCTCATGATCCAAAGCACTACATCTTCTGTAAAACATGGTGGAGGCAGTGTGATGGCATGGGCATGCATGGTTTCCAATGGCACTGGGTCACTTGTGTTTATTGATGATGTGACAAAAGACAGAAGCAGCCGGATGAATTCTGAAGTGTATAGGGATATACTTTCTGCTCAAATTCAGCCAAATGCAGCAAAGTTGATTGGACGGCGCTTCACCAATGATCCAAAACATACTGCAAAAGCAACCCAGGAGTTTTTTAAAGCAACAAAGTGGAATATTCTGCAATGGCCGAGTCAATCACCAGATCTCAACCCAATCGAGCATGCATTTCACTTGCTCAAGACAAAACTTAAGGCAGAAAGACCCACAAACAAGCAAAAACTGAAGACAGCTGCAGTAAAGGCCTGGCAAAGCATCACAAAGGAGGAAACCCAACGTTTGGTGATGTCCATGGGTTCCAGACTTCAGGCAGTTATTGCCTGCAAAGGATTCTCAACAAAATATTGAAAAATAACATTTTACTTAGGGTTATGTTTATTTGTCCAGTTACTTTTGAGCCCCTGAAATGAGGAGTGTTTGTATAAAAATAGCTACAATTCCTACATGTTTAATCATATATTTTTGTTCAACCCCTTGAATTAAACCGTAAAGTCTGCACTTCAATTCTGTTGTAGTTGTTTCATTTCAAATCCAATGTGGTGGCATGCAGAACCCAAATCATGAAGATTGTGTCACTGTCCAAATATTTCTGGGCCTAACTGTATGTGCAACTCGTGCCAAAATTCACTCGGGATCAAAAGATAATTTCAATCTCATCATTCATTTCTGTGGAGAATTTTTCTAATTTAAGATTCCATTTGTGAAAGTAGAGGGGGCGTTGTCATGTTGGTGATAGGACCCAAGGACGAGGCCAGGTGTTGAACTGAACACAGGTTTATTAAGAGACCCTTAACCATACAATAGCGCACCCGCCAGCAGAGAGGTGGCCAACAGACCGCCCCTCCCGCTCACTACTCTCTTATATCCGTGTCTTACAAATATAGTCCTCAAACTACAACACAACACATACCCGCCACACACACACAAAAGCCGTAAGGCCACACACACAATTCAAACCCACCCTAATTTGGAACCCAAAAAACACTCTAAGGACAGCAACATAACAAAAGTTGCCTAATGCAGTCATACTCAAAACACTACACTAGGTGGAGACGGGTAGACTGCCTTGTCACCCCCACATGGTGAAGTGGATTATTCTGCCGCTTAAATACCACAATAAACCATTTAACACAAAATACCGCTGTGCCTTAATCTAAACAATAAATGCAAGAAACCCCCCACCAACATAGCCAAACAATACATTTGAGAGTGTTTTTGTTTTTTTAAACAACTTAGAACAAATTAAACATCCAAAAAACATATCCCTGGTCCCCCTTCTCACTCTTCAGCGAACCGTCCAACCATCAGTCTGCCCCAGGGGAAGGACCACCCACCAGATCACCGCTGACTGATCCGACCCCGGTGTGCCTCCTTTTCACCACCCTCAGGGATGTCCCTTATACAGGCTCAAGCCCCCCAATTTCCTCCCGAGCGTGCCGCAGCTCATTTGGATGCCTCCATGAGCCATCTGATAGCTGGAGATAGGCATCCTCCAGTACTGCCACCACCTGCAGCCGCCCCTGGTGTTCTTCCATCCGACGCTTGGCCCGAATCCTCCACGACCGTGCCTCTTCCCAGGCCCGGACCACATCCACGACCCCCAGAGGAGCCCTACTTGGCTTACAGTGTTTCTGTTTGGCACGTTGTTCTATCGTGCCTTTCATTTCCGCTACTGCCTTTGCCGCTGTGACTTCATGTCCACCGGTCCCTTCCAGCCGACATCTGGGAACAAATGGAGCCAGCTACTCTGCACCACCTGCCGTCACAGGCGTCCCATCGTGCTGCCCAGTTCCCTCATCTAGGGCTACTTGGGCTCTGTCACAGGAACCCTCCTGTGATGGCTCTGGGTAGGGTTGGTTCCGCTCACTTTCCAGGGTTCCAGGCAAGTTCTCATCCTACACAGCTCCATCCACCGTTCTTGGGATTGGCCGGTCCTATAAACTGCAGCCTGACAACTCCTCTCCAGTATCACTCTTGATGGTGAAGCCCAGGCCATAAAACAAATCACATTCCACAATAGTCTCTCCACGGGCAGTCACGGTGAACTTCAGGTTACACACTTCCGCCGACTTGGAGCGAAACCTAAGTCTCACCGTTCCCACCGTTGCTAATCTCCAGCCACCATAACCACAGAGCGACACCGGATCACCTCCAATCCTATAATGTGGAAAAAAGTTCCTCAAGGTTGCCAAATTTAACACAGAGCCCACTGCTCCCGTGTCAGTCAGCAATGACTCAGTTACCCTGTCCAGCTCCACCATACAGTAGGAGTGTCCGATGGTACTTGGGGACACAGCGTGAATAACCACGGGAGCAGGAGAATCCTCCTTGTGCTTTTGACTCTCTTGCTCGAATTTATTGCATGCCCTGGCGAAATGATCCAAGAGTCCGCACTTGCCACAGCATTTCCCGCTCGCCAGACACTCCCTGGCCTTATAGCAGTGCTTTGTGGACCCACAACCCAAACACATGGGCGTTCCCAGGATGGACCTCATCTTTACAGCATTAGCATAGCCTCCATCACCCTCCATGCTGTCGTTGTTTTCCGGGTCCACTGTCTGCGCCGTTGATTGTGGAATGGACTGTTGGTGGAAGACACTCTCACTGAGCTCCTGTGATAGCTTGCCTGCCACCTCCAATTGTTGAACTAAATCGATGGCCATGGATAACATCAGTTCACCCGAGAACGTAAGTAGCTTTGACCTTGTAGCAGGGCAGATAATATGTTCTGCCAGCTGGTCGCAAACTATCTCTTTTTCCAATGATCCAAACTGACAATTCCTGGCCTGTTGACGCAGGTCGGCCACAAACTGCTGCACCGACTCCCCGACCCACTGGCGGTGCTGTCGAAACTGAATCTTGCGAATGATGACGTTTTCCGGGGCGTGAAAATGTCGTGCCATTAGCGCCACTACTTCCTCAAAGCTATCACAGTCACCCAAAGTTCTCAAAATACACTGTCCTTCCATTCCCAAATTATGACCCAACAGTGCATGTGCCCTCAATTTTTCCAGTCTTCCAAGGTCCAGCGCCACCAAGTATGTCTGAAACGCGGCTAACCATCTTGCCCAAGGGACGGGCAGTTCACTGAGAAGCTCCGGAAACGGCTGGATGGATGTTACACATGCGTCCATGCCTTTTATCCTCTTCTCCAAATGTTATGTCGGTGATTGGAGCCAAGGACGAGGCCAGGTATGGAGCTGAACACAGGTTTATTAGGAGACCCTCAACCATACATAAGCGCACCTGCCAGGCAGAGAGGTGGCCAAGAGACCACCCCTCCTGCTCACTGCTCTCTTATACCCTGGGTGGTGGCAGAACCAGAAAGGTGGAGCCACCACCCGTGTCTCACAGATAAAGTCCCCAAACTACAACACAACATGCGTGACTGAGGCTACGTTCACACTGCAGGTTTTAAATTCTCAATTCCAATTTTTTTTTTTGTACAAATGTGACCCATATCTGTTTTTTTAATGACAGTCTGAACAGCACATATCTGATTTTTTTGCACCAGACCCAGGCCACTTTCATATGTGGTGCTAGGTCGGATACGTATTATATTTTCCAAAGTGACCTCAGTCTGACCAGACATGTTGCATTTCATCCGACTTTATTCCTCGTTGAAGTGAGACAGATGCTACAATTCTGCAGTGAAGGATGCAGCAAGCATGGCAGACATAGCTGATTTGTGCTCTCCTTTTAATCAATTGTCTTCCCTTTATCACTGGATTGTAATTTTGCTGGCTAAAACTGCACAACAACTTCAATTTTTTATTTTTATTTTTTGTGTGTGGGGGGGGGGGGTAGAGTTCAGGGCTGAAGCTGTAAGACAAACAGGTGCACAGTAATGGCACATTAAAAAAAAAATAATGGCACATTGACTGGATGCTGGAAATTGCTTTTTCCTTGTAAACGGCACACCCAGCCACCATAATATCTAAAATGTAAAGTTAATACCAACATGACTGAGTGGGATGTCCAGACACAGGGACAAAGGACAGGGGAGTCTGTGGCATTTTTTTCTTCCTGTGCCGGACCGCTGGTACGAGCCGCTGACAACGTCAGTGGGTGAGAGCTCTACTGTAATGGTTAGGATTATTTATTATTAACCTTATTTATACAGGTAATCCCATTGAGAAAGGGGGTCTCATTTTAGAGAGCTGTTTAATCAATCAGTTCTGTTAAAGCAAAGCTGATCACAGTGGTCATTTGGCGTGTAGAGGAATTAATGATTTTAACATTTTATTTTGCTCCACAGCATCAAGGTAAAGAAGTTCTGTCCCCCTCAATTGTTCTGGGCTCTTATTTACTTCTGTGAACACAACGCTGCGTCTGACGTTACATTTTCTTTGCGCATGCAGGTCACTTCATAGTTGTAGACCATTCATACTCAAGTCTGATGGGGGTCACATTTAAATTACAATGTGAACACCCACACAAAAAAATCAGATCTTGGCAAAAAATCGGAATTGAGCATTAAACCTGCAGAGTGATGGTAGCCTGAGGCTCTCTATTGGTATTAAAACCATGAAATATCAACACAGTATATGCTCTTCAAGCCATTTGACAATATATATTGTCTTTATATTAACAATGTCTGTCGGACTAAAAAAGGTCCACCACCCAAGAGAAGTGACACTTTTTTCATGCTCCATGGCGCTAAGCCCTTTTTTGAACAAGAGGAGCAATGCATTGTAATGAGTCCTTACTGCAAGCTTTGGAGTCTGCCATATAGGTTTTGGACTCTGGGGGGCATCTTGTGTGGCTCAAGTTGCATGATGATTTTCTGAAACCCTTAAAAAGTGAAATGAAGGGGTTTTGGATAAGCTAGGTTGAGAACATAGGATCAACCCAAAAAGCAGGGCAGAAGCTGATGCAACTGACTTGAGTTCATGCAGCACCTCCACTCCCTCAATGACAATGTCTGCAGGTTGCTCTTGTTGTCTTCCTCCCTCCTTCCGAATAACAAACACTGCCATGGTGAGCTCCCCCAGGTCCCTCCGAGCTTCCACTGGACTAGAATCCTACAGAATGGTACATGATACAAATACGAAACATTATTTACCATCACTTTATGTCTTATCCTGATATTTGCAATCATAGTGTCGTTACTGTATGGGGGGGTGGGGGGGGCTGAAGGCTGACCATGATGCAGTGGTCAAATTTGACCAAATGTGGTTTATTGTACACATACATTTGACAGTTTTCTAACTGTCAGCTCTGCCCTCTTGTTCCCCGGCCACTGAAGCACAAATACTACTGGCTCAGCACCAGTGAGCATAACTCCTTCTTAGCCTATGAACTTTTCAGCCCCCCCCCCCCCCCCCCGCCCCTCATATGATGACAAAAGGTATCAAACTGAATGGATTTGAAAAAATATTCAGCCACATACCTCATGAGTGGGCAAGTCTGGCATTAACTCTTATGCACTGTTAGAAGAAAGGTCCTTATTACCTCCACCAAGGGCGGAGGTAATGTTTTTGCGGGCGTTGGTTGGTGTGTCTGTCGGTCTGTCCGTTAGCAACATTACTCCAAAAGTTATGAACGGATTTTGATTGCATTTTCAGGAAAGGTGTATAATGGCACGGGGAACAGATGATTAGAATTTGGTGATGATCCAGATCACGATCTGGATCCAGGAAATTTTTTGAAAATTATTTTATAAATTAATATTGCCCTTTTCATGTACTGCCCCTTTAAGACATGTCCACGGAGTTACGTGCTTGGTCACATACCTGTGCAAGCAGTGAACTCTTACCACCAAACAAAAAGAATGTGGTCCCAATCCACATCTTACGAGGGTGTGCATCTGAGTGTAGAGTTGTTCAGTCAAAATATGTAATTTTTATCAATAAAAGTTTAGCCTCCACTATGTTTTCTCATGCTCTGGCTTCTTGAAGTGTGGGTGGGGTTTTGGATTGACTCTATACTGTTTGGATAATACGTGGCATCACGACCAGTCACGAGAGTGCTCCGCAAACAAAAAAAGTGAAGTGAAAAGCGACAAATTTAAGCAGAAAAAGAAAATACTGAAGATTTAATGCCTAAAAAAATTATACTATATTTTTGCTGTGATTACATAGGTCTAAAGGATAATGAAATATTTGTAAATATACAATGATTTTTTTTTTTTGGTCATTAACAGCTCTTTGTTGTCATGAGCCGAGTGCTGGAATTCTCCACCAGACTCGGTCTCATGGCTTTTTCTGCTTATTTACTCATCTGTTGTATCTTATACTGTTTGGGTTTTTGTGTTTTTGTTCTGCTTGCCATTTTTCCTGTTTGTGTTAGTGTTATGTTTTTATTCTGTGTGGGTTTATATTTATTTAGCATGTTATTTTATTCTTCTTAACTCCAGTGTTACCCTTTTCCTGTTGACAGCAGCCAAGGGCGTGAAGCTTGTGTGGACGTGCCCTGTCAGCTGTCAGTTTGGGTTCGCCTCCCTCTCAGTGCCGCACCTGATCCCAATTATGTATCCTTGTTTTCTCCTGCCCGTTCAGATACCCACACCTGTTGTTTATTATGTTAATGGGTTCTGATCCCTATATAAGGGATTTATTGTCATTCTTTCTTTGCTGCCATCTCGATTGCTTCCAGTCGTTTCACCACCAGAGCTCTGATTTCATTCTGGTGAGTTTTCCTGATGTTATTCCAGTCGTAAGTTTTTTCTCTTTGTGTTTGTCTTTGGATTTTTGTTTGATACATTTTGGAACTTGTGTTTCTTTTTTTGTAATAAATTTTCACAAACTGCAGTTGGCGCGTGGGTCTCTCTCACTGCCCTGAGGGGCGACTCATGACATTTGTTCTCTCCCACAGATTGAGTCCCCGTTGCGCTGGTTGCTCTCTACATGTTTGCTCTCTTCTTCTTCTTCTCTATCCCCTCACCCCCCTGCCAGTCACAGCAGATGACTGACCCTCCCTGAGCCTGGTTCTGCTGGAGGTTTCTTCATGCTAAAAGGGAGTTTTTCCTCTCCACCATCACCAAGTGCTTGCTCACAGGGGATTGCCTGATTGCTGGGGTCTTTCTGCAATTGTGGGGGTTTCCCCTACAGTTGAAAGTGCTATGAGATGACTGTTGTTTTGAAATGGTGCTATATACAGAAAGTTGAATTGAATTAATTTAGGGAACGCCATCAAAGAACACCGATGTTGGAGAAGCAGTAGGCGGAACATGGTCCTTCACAGTAGACGGTGGGCCAAGTGGCTCATTGTGCTTTAGTTTTTGAGCTGATTGATCCCCATCCATAGAGTAGCCGAGTTTCACAGACATACTAACACATATTTTTTTCAAAACATGAATCCGTCTGTCCCTGATGGCACTTCTCTCAGTGTGCTCGCATGGTTATCTAAAAATTAAAAGTCAATAATAATACCACCATGACTGTGTAGCAGAATGCCCAGATCAATTATCATATGCTTCCACATATGTACAGTTTGACTAAATGACAACCGTCCCCAAACTGGACACAAAAACAGCCAAATAACAAAACAAATCATTTTTATTTAAATATTTAATGACAAATGGGCAACACTGATGAAGACAAACGTGCCATTCTGTTGTGTATATTAATGTTGGGTGTTTTGTACTTATATTATTGTTGTTGCCAATATATAGGCTACCCTTCTTTGCATTCCGCTTTCAAACACACCACACATTTGGGCCTGTAAAGTCTAATTGGGCTACCTGTTTCATTGGTTGCTAAAAAAAATCCACTAAACTGCTCTAAAAATATATCAAATACATTTTTCTTATCAAATTTTTCAATCACTCAGCTCTGATCAAAACTACCTAATATGGAAAAATTTAAGATTTTGTCGCTACCTGTTTTTGGTGAGAGAAAACACACACACACACACACACACACACACACACACACATACATACTTTTTTTATATCTTATCAGTCTTGATGTCTCAAAAATTAATAATACTGACTTTGAATTTTTTAGTTTTTGTGCAGTGTCACATTTTAACTTTTAATATCTATTTCAAATCTCTAGGCTCCAGTCATTTTTTATATTGAAAATAAAACATTTTGTGTATTTTTTTTCAACCCACAAAAAAGGAATACTTTAAACAAGAGGAGCTCTTTTACTGACTATTTCTCCTACTACATCTGCAAATATTTTATTGAAGTGACACCAGTATTCCTGCATATCTTCTCCTGATTTCATCCTAGTCATTGCCACATCAGAGAGGGTTTTAATGGGTTTATAATGGCTTGACATTTTTTCAACTATGTCTGCTATTAAATCCGCAAGAGTATCCTTGTCTGTTTGTCTTTCTGGATCATATTGGTTATTTTGCCACCGTTGGTTTGCCAGATCGCGGCAAAATAAGTCAAATTTACCCCCTAAAATCACTCTGAGGATTTTAATCATTTCATCAGCGCTTGGATTATACATCACTCTAATCTCCTCTATTTCTTCAATGCATCTAGTTATGTCATTCTCAGGTTTAGGTACAGCTTTTGCTATGGCATGCATTTCAGCTAAGGTCCAAGGTTGATAGGTGATGGCCTTTCTAATTATGTTTGTTTTAACTTTAGTGACTGTGCCATCAAAATTTCTCACATCATGAGTAATTGGCACAGAAATAGGTTTTTCAATAAATGGAAAATTTGCACTCATTTCTTCTTTTGTTTTGATTTCATTCTCTATTTTATATATTTCCGCCACTAATTTAGCATATGGACCCTCCTTAGGATCTTCACAGTCCGTGTTAGCGTAAGGGGGCGGAGGCTCGGTGCCGCTCTGAGCCAGAGGTAAGGGCGGCGCTGAGCTGGAGCAGCCAGCGCTGGCTTGGAAATTCATTTTTGCGTTCACCGCTCCTTTCCCTGCATTTTTCTTTTTACCTTCATCTGCTTTTGTTTTAACTTCTGCCGCGGCATTTGCCCAAAGCGTAGCGCATTGTAATTCTGGGCTTTTTTTTTTTTTTTTTTTCCCCCTATTTCTTGACGTCATTTCTATTGTACTCACTAACACTTGACATTCATCCACGCTCAACGTGGGTTTGAATGAGAAATCCTTTTCCCATTTATTCAGATACTTATTAGGATCCTTCACTTTTTCCTTATCCTTCAATTTATCATTGTAGTTTTTTATTGTCCTGCGCGCAACTTCTTCTCTCTTCTTCTGCTTACTTTTCCCTTGTCTATCCGGTTTTCCTATACGATTGCCCATTTTTATGTAGCTGTGAAACGCCGTCACACTACCCCGAAATTATTGTGCTCACTTTTTGAATGGAAATAGATTCTCACACAACAATTATTTTTACCACCAGGAAAATTGTGGGTCGCCGCCACACAATACCATTACTTAGCGTCAGCTTGACCTGTGGTTCTTGATAATGACAATTGGCTTTCTTCTCAAAATAGGAGAATAAAATTCACTCACTTCCAGGACTCTGCTATGCGGATGGCCGTCACCAGACAGAGTCAGGGTACCGGCTCACAGAGTTCCCTGAAGGCGGGTTTCCAAAACTGACTGTTAGGTCAGGCCATGCATGGACTTTTCAACCTGGAGATCCGGCTGTTCCCCCACTCCGTCTGGATATTGGCCATCCGGGTCACGGCACCACGAATGTCAGGAATCTGAAACTCAAGACTCATAGAAATGATAGTACTCTGTTAGGTTCGTACCTTAATCAGACTCGAGACATAAATATAATCAAAGGTTTTTACTTGCAAGGAGCAAATCACAACACACCTCTGGTTACAGACGGGAGTGAATGCTGCTGCACACAGGCAGCACTTCCTTTATATACACAAAGTAAAAGCTGGAAATAATTACACAATACCTGTTGCACCCTTGTGAGTGGCGCACAGAAATCAGACTTCCATCACAAGTTTCATAAGACAACAATTCAGCAGTTTCCAAACTTAAGTACAGACAAGACAAATTATTTTTAGTTGTCCTAGTAAGTTCCTCCAAACATCACCAGACATGTTCATTAAAGGGCAATAGTGGAAAAGTACAAATCAGCAAGTATAGTTCAAAATTCATTATGAAATGATAACATGTATATACATATGCATAATTTTCCGACACTAATATACAGTTAGGCCCAGAAATATTTGGACAGTGACATGATCTTCATGATTTGGGCTCTGCACGCCACCACATTGGATTTGAAATGAAACAACTACAACGGAATTGAAGTGCAGACTTTAAGGTTTAATTCAAGGGGTTGAACAAAAATATATGATTAAACATGTAGGAATTGTAGCTATTTTTATACAAACGCTCCTCATTTCAGGGGCTCAAAAGTAATTGGACAAATAAACATAACCCTAAGTAAAATGTTACTTTTCAATATTTTGTTGAAAATCCTTTGCAGGCAATGACGGCCTGAAGTCTGGAACCCATGGACATCACCAAACGCTGGGTTTCCTCCTTTGTGATGCTTTGCCAGGCCTTTACTACAGCTGTCTTCAGTTTTTGCTTGTTTGTGGGTCTTTCTGCCTTAAGTTTCGTCTTGAGCAAGTGAAATGCATGCTCATTTCGGTTCCGGTTCCGCCGGACCGGCGGCGCCACACGAGTGGGCTGCCTGTTGCAACAGCCTTTTTTTTTTATCTTCCTTCTTCTTTCTACACCTTTCACTCTGTATATATATCACGGACGCACGGATCGCCCCGGGGGTCTCCCGGGTCGGCGGACGGAGCCACGGTTTGCAGCGGGAGACGTTACAGAGGGGAGGAGCTAGTGCTAGCTAGCACTTGGCCGCCGCCCGGTGCTAATGGGAAACTCGACATACCGGGAGCTGTAGCGAAAACGACGCGGTGCCGGGCTGGAGTTTAGGCGGCGTGAAAGAAATATAAGACAGAATAATAAAGAGCGATGGCAAGAACCAAGCAGACCGCCCGTAAAATCTACTGGAGGAAGAAGCCCCCCCCCCCCCCCCCCCAGGGCTGCTCGGAGAGGCGCTCCGGCCACCGGCAGAGTGAAGAAGCCTCGCCGTCACAGGCCCGTGGCTCTGAGAGAGATCCGTCGCTGCCAGAGATCCACGGAGCTGCTCATCCGTAAGCTGCCCGTCCAGCGCCTGGTGAGGGAGATCGCTCAGGACTTCAAGACCGTACTGCGTTTCCTGAGCTTCGCCGTCGTGGCTCTGCAGGAGACCAGCGAGGCCCACCTGATGGTCTCTTCTTCGCTAAGGGGGTCACCATCATGCCCAAAGACTTCCAGCTGGCCCGCTGCATCCGCGGAGAGAGAACTTAGACTTTCTGCTGCACATTCACCAGCCATAATGCTCTGCACTGTGTGTCTATATATATACATTTATAGTAATATGGACATATGTTTACTAGATGTTGTTTTTTCTTGCCTTCTGATTGTTGCTCTGAGTGTTGCTATCCCTATGCTGTTGCAATCCTGGAATTTCCCCATTGTGGGACTAATAAAGGCTTATCTTATCTTATCTTATCTTATCTTATTTGGGTTGAGATCTGGTGATTGACTCGGCCATTGCAGAATATTCCACTTCGTTGCTTTAAAAAACTCCTGGGTTGCTTTTGCAGTATGTTTTGGATCATTGTGAAGTGCCGTCCAATCAACTTTGCTGCATTTGGCTGAATCTGAGCAGAAAGTATATCCCTATACACTTCAGAATTCATCCAGCTGCTTCCGTCTTTTGTCACATCATCAATAAACACAAGTGACCCAGTGCCATTGGAAGCCATGCATGCCCATGCCATCACACTGCCTCCACCATGTTTTACAGAAGATATGGTGTGCTTTGGATCATGAGCTGTTCCAGTTCTTCTCCAAACTTTCTTCTTCCCATCATTCTGGCACAGGTTGATCTTAGTCTCATCTGTCCAAAGAATGCTGTTCCAGAACTGGGCTGGCTTCTTCAGGTGTTTTTTGGCAAAGTCAATTCTGGCCTTTCTATTTTTGAGGCTGATTCATGGTTTGCACCTTGTGGTGAATCCTTTGTATTTACTCTCATGAAGTCTTCTCTTTATGGTAGACTTAGATACTGATACACCTACTTCCTGGAGAGTGTTCTTCACTTGAG
This sequence comes from Pholidichthys leucotaenia, assembly GCA_020510985.1. Lineage (NCBI taxonomy): Eukaryota > Metazoa > Chordata > Actinopteri > Cichliformes > Pholidichthyidae > Pholidichthys > Pholidichthys leucotaenia. Next base: position 87,769,986 of record CM035836.1, read on the forward strand.
TGGATGTTGTGAAAGGGTTGTTCTTCACCATGGAAAGGATTCTGTGATCATCCACCACTGTTGTCTTCCGTGGACGTCCAGGCCTTTTTGAGTTCCCAAGCTCACCAGTGCACTCTTTTTTTCTCAGAATGTACCAAACTGTTGATTTGGCCACTCCTAACATTTCTGCTATCTCTCTGATGGATTTCTTCTTTTTTTTCAGCCTCAGGATGGTCTGTTTCACCTCCATTGAGAGCTCCTTTGACTGCATGTTGTGTGTTCACAGCAGCGGCTTCCAAATGCAAACGCCACACCTGGAATCAACTCCAGACCTTTTAACTGCTTAATTGATGACAGGTTAATGAGGGAAGAGCCCATGCAGCCTTGTTATTTTTTTTTGCAGCCTTTTGAGTCAATTGTCCCTTTTGGTCCCTTGAAAAAGAGGCAGCTATGTATTAAAGAGCTGGAATTCCTAACCCCTTGCTCCAATTTGGATGTGAATACTCTCAAATTACAGCTGAGAGTCTGCACTTTAAGCCCATATTGATTATATAATTGTATCCTGAATATGTTTTCTTAAACAGCTAAAATAACAAAACTTGTGTCATTGTCCAAATATTTTTTGGCCTAACTGTATTTAAACATTAAGAATTTTTTTTTCCATATTTAGTAGGTTTGATCAGAACTGAGGGTGACTGAAAGATCTGATTTTTTTTTTCTTCTCATTTTTAGAGCAGTTTAATTAGTGGATTTTTTTCAGCCACCAGTAAATAAGGACCTTTATGTCATATTTTTTACAACATTACTGTAATTGTATGATATTTTGTGTGTTCCTTAGACAAGATTGTATTTTGTATACTTTACTGATCCCCAGAGGGGAAATTGAGGGCATCCGCCAGGATGGATGAAGCAGCCATGGTACGGCGCTATCCCTTAACCATTCACACACACATTCACACCTAGGGCCACTTTAGAGTTTCCAGTTAACCAAACCTGCATGTTTTTGGCCTGTGGGAGGAAACCGGAGAAATCCCAGAGTAAACCCACGCAGATACGGGGAGAACATGCAAACTCCACACAGATCACTGTTGGTCAGGGGCTGGGATCGAACCAGGGATCCCATGGCCAAGGGTGAGTTGCTGTGCTGGTGCAGTGCTAACCACTGCGCAACCACACTGCCCAGATGTGCTGACATACAGTGGTGTGACAAAGTGTTTGCCCCCCTTCCTGATTTCTAATACTTTTAGAGTTTACTGTAGTTTTGGCAACGGCTGTGTACATTTCACCGGATGCTAAGGCTAACTTAGCTATCGGATTGCTTCATGCTAGCATTAGCCATACACAGAGTATTTACCCTGACGCCATGCAAGTTATAGCGGGGGATTTCAATCATGCAGACTTAAAGGCAGCACTCCCTAAATTCCATCAGCATGTCAAGTGCTACTAGGGGAGTGAACACTCTGAACAAGGTCTATTCAAACATCAAACTGGGCTATAGGGCTAGACCATTACCACATCTGGGCCAGTCTGACCATTTGTCCATGCTATTAACTCCTGCATACGCCCCCCTCAGAAAAACTGCTCCCATCATCTCTAGGACTGTTGCCATATGGTCGGAGGATGCTTCCCAGCAGCTGCAGGATTGCTTCGATAGGACCAACTGGGAAGTCTTTGAACATCAGGACCTGGAGTTGTTCACAGATAGTGTGCTGTGCTATATCAAAAATTGCATAGACACTATCACAGTGAACAAACAGATCCGCATCTTCCCTAGCCAGAAGTCCTGGATGAACTGGGAGGTCCAGCAACTGCTGAGGGAGAGAAACATCGCCTTCAGGTCTGGTAACAGCGAACTTTACAGCACAGCTCGGGCCAACCTGAAGAGGGGCATCAGAGAGGCTAAGGCAGACTATAGGAGGAGGATTGAGGACCATCTGGACAGTAATAATAGCCGGCAGGTGTGGCAGGGCATCCAGCACCTGGCTATCGAACAAATCCGGGAACCGCGGTAGGTGACCTCACACTGGCGGAGGAGCTGAATATCTTCTTCGCCCCCTTTGAGGTTGCTGCACCTGTCTCGGCCAACCTACACCAGGCCCACAGCAGTACGTTCCTCATTTTGGAGGAACATGAGGTGAGGCGCACCCTGCAGTCCATCGACCCAAGAAAAGCAGCGGGTCCGGACGGTGTCCCGGGACGTGTGCTGAGGGACTGTGCAGATCAGCTGGCTGGAGTCTTTACTAAGCCAATCCCTGGCACAGTCCACTGTCCCATCCTGCCTGAATTCTTCCACCATAGTCCCCTTACCCAAGAAACCTCACATTTCTAGCCTCAACGACTACAGACCAGTCGCACTCACCCCGGTGGTGATGAAGTGCTTTGAAAGGCTGGTCCGTAGTCATATCATAGCAGCCCTGCCCCACAGTATGGACTCCCACCAGTTTGCCTACAGAGCGAATTGATCCACAGAGGATGCGGTGGCCACAGCACTCCATGCCACTCTAGCCCACCTGAAGTGGCAGGGGAGCTATGTGTGGATGCTCTTCGTGGATTATAGCTCTGCATTTAACACCATTCTTCCACACAAACTGGTGGTCAAGCTGGGGGACTTGGGGCTTCCTCAGGCTATTTGTATGTGGATTAGCAGCTTCCTCTCTGGTCGCAGACAGAGAGTCAGGGTGGGCCATCATACATCTACGGCCCTAAGCCTCAGTACCGGATCCCCCCAGGGTTGTGTGCTGAGTCCCCTGCTCTACTGTCTGTATACACACGACTGTACCCCTGCCCATCACAATAACACCATCGTGAAGTTTGCAGATGACACTAGAGTGGTGGGTCTCATTTCGGGGGGGGGGGGGGACGAGTCTGCCTATAGAGATGAGGTGGTGCGGCTGTCGTCATGGTGTAGAGAGAATAACCTTCTCCTGAACACCTTTAACACTAAGGAATTGATAATAGATTACAGGAAGAAGAAGACAGAGCTTTCCCACAGAGCCCATGCAGCCTTGTTATTTTTTTTTTTTTTTTTTTTGCAGCCTTCTGAGTCAATTGTCCAATTACTTTTGGTCCCTTGAAAAAGAGGCAGCTACATATTAAAGAGCTGGAATTCCTAACCCCTTGCTCCAATTTGGATGTGAATACTCTCAAATTACAGCTGAGAGTCTGCACTTTAAGCCCATATTAATTATATAATTGTATCCTGAATATGTTTTCGTAAACAGCTAAAATAACAAAACTTGTGTCACTGTCCAAATATTTTTGGGCCTAACTGTATGTACCTGATCCAAGGTGTCCATTAATTAAGCAGTCTTTTGGCACGTTGCTCCTCCCTTTTTTTTTTTTTTTGATTTTGTATACTTTATTGATCCCCAGAGGGGAAATTGAGGGCATCCACCTGGATGGATGAAGCAGCCACGGTACGGCGCTATCCCTTAACCATTCACACACACATTCACACCTAGGGCCACTTTAGAGTCTCCAATTAACCTAACCTGCATGTTTTTGGCCAGTGGGAGGAAAACGGAGAAATCCTGGAGTAAACCCATGCAGATACGGGGAGAACATGCAAACTCCACACAGATCACTGTTGGTCAGGGGCTGGGATCGAACCAGGGATCCCACGGCCAAGAGTGAGTTGCTCTGCTGGCACAGTGCTAACCACTGCACCACCGCACTGCCCTTTTGCACTGATCTTGATCAGCTGACTTGGGTGCATATCCAACTGTGCCATGAACTTCTCATTTATCTCAATTTATCTAAAAATAAGAACAGAGACAGGATGCATCATTCTATGTCCACGTTACACTTTATAACAAACCACTGATTTATGCCTGTACAATGGTCAAAAAAATCAACACAAGAACAATTATAACAAATTTGTAAATTGAAAATGTACATTTTTTATGAACATCTCTGTACTGATAGGTGTTACCACAAGGTGGTAGTATGATTACATGAGATAGCAGGTAGATTCAGGAAGTGGTAAAACATGTGAACCGGAAGTGATAATAAAAAGGCAGCACGTCTTGCTGGCATGGTGAATACGACTAAGTGTCTTTGTTATAAGTAAATAACAAACATTACATAGTACCAGGACGGGTAAACTTTGTCAGGAGTGACACAAAATAATGATGGATGCATTGAAACCGCCAGGGACGTTGAAATTGACTGGAAATGTGGATGCAAATTGGAAGGCTTTAAAGCAGCAATTTCTGCTGTATCTTTCAGCTGTCGGAGTGGATAGACGGGCAGATGAGAGAAAAATATCCATGCTGCTAACTGTCCCTGGCAAAGAAGCCATAGAAGTCTTCAATACTTTTGTGTTTGCTCAGCTAGAGGACAAAGACAAGTTTGAAGAAGTCCTTAAAAAGTTTGATGAGCACTGTCTGTCAAAGAAAAACGAAACTTATGAAAGGTATGTGTTTTATGAAAATATTTAGACAGGTTCGTGAGGAGTCGGCGCACAGGAAAGAATTCACACTGAGACAAGAACTGCTATAATAAAATGTGTCTTTTATTCCTCACAGAACATATCTTCACACACAAAAGATCAATGCATTCACATTAGACAGACTGCTAGAATAAGCTGTATTCCCTTATTCCCCACAGACCATATCTTCATATACAAAAGATCAATGCACTTCATGTCATTTCATCAGCCCTTACCAATAATACAGAAGACCGGAGAGCCTTTGGCAGTCTTTTGGCAGGCGCGTGCATCAATCAGCTTGGCAATTCGCGCGAAATCCACAGCAGACTCTACTGTTTGGCAAAACACCTCTGCCTTTTAAAGGGTAGAGTTACGTACACAACGAAGGAGCCACTCTTCGTTGCCAGGCAACTTCCCCCCCCCATGGAATCGCGTAGAGAGCGGGGGGGCTAGTCCCCGCTCCCAGGCGATTGCGGCCAGACTCTCAAAACATATAACATCTGTTCACACACACACATATGTGAGAAATAAAGGTTAAGCCTTGTTCCATAAACATGCCACAGTGATTCAAGGAGTGAGAAACTTGCTGTGCTGAGGAGTATCAGTTTCTAAGAACAGGTTATACTGCCCAGGTCATTATGTACCTTAAGATAAATCCATCATGGGAAGAGAACTGAACTAGACCGTCAAAACATATTAAAAGCAACTGAGAAACAAATCAGGGCACACATTACAAATATAAAATACATTTATATTACATTCCACCCTTTGACCTTATTTGTGATCAGTTGTTAAGTTGGTGAAGATAATTGCTTTCTTCCCCAACTAAGTGCCTTCTTCCCCAACTGAAAAACAAATCAGGGCACACATTAAAAATATTTATATCACATTTTCCACCCTTTGACCTTATTTGTTCTATCAGTTGGTGAAGAACATTGGGTAATTACTTTCTTCTTGGGGAATACTTTCATCCTCGTAAGGTATTCCGATATGATTATGGTGAGATAATTCCACCCAAGTGTTATCCCAAATGCATGTTACAACATACCATAATAATTCATGTCTTGTATTAAATTGTCTATTGTAATAACTCCATCTATCAGGCATACCTACAACATAATCATAACATATCCAGTGACCAGGAGGGTCAGCACTCACCTCTACTTTGCAAGATGTGGTACCATATCCTCCATCTCGAAAAATGACTGTGATTTTCATATTGCTAGAGATTTATACATTCTCTTACTTAAAACCTGTTTTACTCTTCTAATATAGCAGAAAGCACTGAAATTGCATAGTGTTAAGATACATAAAACAGCAACTAATATAGCTAGGGGAGGCACCAGTGTGTTGCGAGCAGTGACTGACATGCCTGAGAATATATCCCACCAGTGATGAGCAGAAACTTGCTCTATCTGATGAGCTGCATGCAATACCTTTCCTTGGGCCACCACAGTGGATATCACTGCAGCACGGACATTAGACATATGATCACCAATGAGCTGTTCTATCTCCGTGGATCCACTCAGTGCGCCTCTGAGTCGATCCAGGGACACCTGCCATGGAACTTCCAGCACCCGCCATTGCAGGGCGGTCAGGTGAGCCTCACTAGAGAAGTTGGTAAGATGATATGTCCGATTATGCCATCGCCACATGTGAACACCATGCAGACACCCAGTGAAAGGTATCCTAGGCAACATTGGATGGGAATTTAAAGTGGCTACACATATAGTATGGGGCCCTATTTGCCACATTATGTCACGAGGTTTTTCTGTTCTCCATTCACATAGTGCCTCTGTCATGGTTAAGCATGGTTCAGTATATATTGCTCGACTTAGGCATGCATATCCTTTGTCAGTCAAATCACATTCTGATAGATCATATGTATTATTTTGCCCTGGAGCAAACCATTCCCCTTTTAATTGAATAAACCAAAATGCTGTAGCAGTAATTACTGGTAACACATGATATTTGCACACATCAACAGCTTCTGTAACATTTAATTGAGTCCATTGCCCGCTACACATCGTGCTATTGCAGATGGTTTTTTCAGGATGCAGAATTAACCACCATTCTTCAGTGATGTTCCACACCTCTCGCCATTGTCGAGCGTGATTGGTAGTGACAATGCGAGTAAAACGTTCCAATTGCATGCGGATATCCAAAACTTGCATGTTGCACACAGTCCAATTGAAAGCGCGAGTGATGTTCGTCATCAATTCACTCGTAGCATTCCACATAGTCAAATCCCAAGTCAAACGTTTTTGAAACAGATCGGCGGCCTCCATTTGAGGCCCCACCACTGTAGGCATCCAAAATCCAACTTGTTGAATGCCTAAAGACGTTTGATGTCCAGTATCTGCCAACATTGATCTGGTTACCTCGTTGTTAATGGTGTTGGAGATTCCCAAAACTGTGCCAAATCCTCCCAGCAACGTGTCAAACCATGCTCTCTTCTTTCTTTTTGAACATTTGGGAATGGGTGGTACCCTTACCATCCAATTGACGGTGATATGGCTGGTTTGTGTGGCTACTGTTGTACATGTCGACAGTATGGGTGCCAGATTCGTCGGGGATGTATGCTTTGGGTTTTTGTCGACCACCAGAATAAGGTACACAAAGGGGATGCGTCGACCCTTTATGACTGTTCCATTCATCAAATACACTTCCTTATCTCCCGTTATGTTGATGGATAGCTTTGTACCATTTAAGGTAGTATCACATTTCAGTAAGTTATTAACCACTTTGGCCACACATATGGTTACATTGGCAGTCAAGTTAACTATACACCCCTTCTCCACCGCAGGCACATTGTATTGGTATTTGACACATTTGGGGCATATGTAAATAGGACAGTGGCTGGTTAAGTTCAGTATCTTACACTTTTGGTTCGATAAGCAATAGAAACCGTCTTGACTCCTATTGGCACCGATTCGACTTTCCTTCCATCCCAGCGAGACAGGTTGGTCCACCTCAAACATTTCTTGGCCTGGTGTGGCGTGGATCTGGATCCAGCAACCAGCGATACTCATCCACACGATCACAACGAGGGCAGGGCGGCACATGTCCCAGCAGACGACATAGCCATGTCCTCGGTGCTTGTGGGGGGTGTTGAAGAAGACCCATGACGTTGCGGGTGCCCAATCACCAGTCTCCCCCCGAACATTCCTGCAAAGCAAGCACATACTTAGGAGAAGAGAAAACACACAATTAGTTCTCCCTTAGATAACATTTTGATATTGGTACATTTATCCAGGTTTGCTCTCCTGGATACAAAATGGTCACCACCTGATCCGTCCCTTGAGCTATGATCTCAGCCGGGCGGGGAGGGCCATTTTCTTGCCTCACCCATACTTTGGCCCCAGATTTATCTGTGGAACCAAAGCCTTTTTCGCCCCTCTGCGTCATCACAGCCGGCTTAGCAATCTCTTCAGGGTCAGTCATTAGGCATGGTATAATGACCAATTGGGCCACCTTATCCCCCTTATTCAGGGTTAGGGGCTCCGATCCCAGTACAAAGCACACCACTCCCAGTTCTCCTTGATAATCACTGTCAATCACACCGGCCAGAGTCGTTAAACCTTTCAGGGATAATCCAGACTTTGGCAATATATGACCATACATTCCATTCGGACATTTCAACCCTAGTCCGGTTTTTACCACAGTGGGTGTTCCTGGTACTAAGGTGAGAGTTTCCATAGCTCTTAAATCTAATCCAGCCGAGCCTTTTGTCGCTCGCACTGGTAGTGTTGCCTCTGGGTTAATTTTCCACATCTCAATAATTTGTTCTTCAGAGTGTTCAAGATTGACAGTGATCATTCGATTCAGTGGTGTTGTACCAGGTGCAATGGGTCTATTGTTTAGCTGTTTCAGCGCTTGTGGTAAGCGTTTTTTCCACCCTTCCAAACCATTGTTTGTCCCTCCTTTTCTCAAGGTGGTTTTCAACAACCCATTCATTCTCTCAATTAAACCCGCAGCTTGGGGATGATATGGAACGTGATAAATCCATTCCACATGATTGTGTTTGGCCCAATCTTTCACCAGGTTTCCGGTGAAATGGGTCCCGTTGTCAGTTTGAATCTGTACAGGTAGCCCATAGAACTTTTCAATTAGTTCCACACAGGCCAGTGTGGCCTTCTGATTAGCCACTTTGGCTGGGTGTGCCACTACCACACCCGAAAATGTATCCACAGCCGTGCATACATATTTACATCGTTGTGACTCTGGAAGAGGACCAATAAAATCCATTTGCCAGATTTGTTCTGGGCTCTTTCCCCTTTGTATATGTCCAGTGAGATGTTGTGGGACACCTCTTCTATGATGCTGACAGACCTCACACTGTTCAACGGCTGTCTTTACATCATCAGTTTTCAAATCAATGCCTCTATCCCTGGCCCATTGGGTAGTAGCTTGAATTCCCCAATGTCCACTCTTTTCATGGGCCCACCGGGCCAAATCCGCAGTGGATTGCCTTTCCACTGACATTGCTCTGACCACTCCATCAATATAACGGTTGTGGAGGGCTTCTGAGTCCATATTTTGAGTATGGGCATCAACATGGGTGACATGGATAGTGACCCCTTGGACCTTTTGCCAGATTTCCTCCCACAACTCTTTACCCCACACCTCTTTCTTTTGAATCCGCCACTGATTGGACTGCCATGTAGGCATCCATGTGGTTAACCCATTAACCACTGACCAGGAGTCAGAGTAGATATATGCTCCTGACACACCCACATGTTGTATCACCATGTGCACGGCCTTCAACTCGGCCCATTGGCTGCTTTTTCCCTCACCCATTTCTTCCAAAATTTGCCCCAGATGAGGGTTGAAAGCCCCGGCTTTCCACCTTCGTTTTCCCGCTACCCACTGAGAAGAGCCATCCACAAACCACGCCCTGCTCTTTTGCTCGTCTGTGAGTTCGTCATAGCGGGGCCCTGTTAACACAGGAGATTCTTGCAGCTGTTCAACTTCAAAACAAGACTCATCTGCCTCTGGGACATCAGCAACTTGTTCATGCAAGACCGAAACTCCTTTTTGTCCAGATTTCACTCTTTCAGACACGTACCATTTCCACTTAATGATACTACTCTCCTGGGCGGTACCTATCCGATGTGTGGTGGGGTCACTCATTACCCACGTCAGAATAGGTATCAATGGCCTCATGAGCACCTCATGCCCTGCAGTTAATGCCTCTGTTTCCACCAAGCTCCAATAACACGCCAATAATTGTTTTTCAAAGGGCGTGTAACGAATTCCTGCACTCGGCAGCTTCCTTGACCAGAAACCTAAAGGTTTCCGTTGTTTGCCTTGTTTTTGCCATAAGCTCCAATTTGCATAATTATTCCGAGCTGACACCTGCAACTCAACCGGACCAGATTGCAGTTTTCCTAATGATAGAGCTTGCTGTATGGCCTCTTTGGCCATGTCAAAAGCCACTTGCTGTTTTTCTGTCCATTCAAACTGCTCTTTTTTCCTTGTCACTTAATATAAAGGCTGCAAAATTTGCCCTAAATGAGGAATGTGACTCCTCCAATATCCAAACAGCCCAACAAACCGCTGCACATCCTTTTTGGTGTGCGGAGTGGCAAAAGTCATTATCTTTTCTCGGGCTTTATCTGTGATTTCCCTTTCTCCCTTATTCCAGCAGATTCCCAGAAATTTCATCCTCTGGGAGAGCTTCTGCTTTGTTCCAAATCCATTAAAAACTGGATCAAACTGTCCTCTTTGCTTAAATTTAGAGCATTTGAGTCACTGTTGATTCCTATTGTTTCTTTATATTTCCTTTATGCAACTCAGCATCTCCCAAGCCTTGTGAGGCAGGCAGCCCCGCCTCTTGCATTCTTCACTTGCCAGCAAAGAAAATTCACCTTCTGTTTTTTTCTAAAGGCCAAACTTTGCCTCTCCCCCGCCCCTCAGGCAAGGAGAGAGGGAGGGAGAGAGAACTTCCCGCGCCCGCCCCCTTTGGGAGAGCGAGGAACACAGAGAGAGAGAGAGAGAGAGAGAGAGAGAGAGAATTATCCCTCACCCGCCCCCTTTGGGAGAGCGAGGAACACAGAGAGAGAGAGAGAGAGAGAGAGAGAGAGAGAGAGAGAGAGAGAGAGAAAGGAAAAGGAGGTTTATTTTTTTACATGTAGCGCTGCTCGCCTCTCCCCTTGCCGATGGGAGAGAAAGAACGGCTACTCACACAACACCGCACCTGCTGCTGAATTCCGCTCAGCGGAGCTTTTGGAGCAACTTCAATACCCCGTAGACACGCAGACATCACCGAAGGGGACCTGTCCCCTACCAAATCTGCCCATGGCGCTAATCTGCCACCTCCATCAGCAGTGTAATCTTCAACAATGGTCACCGCCACAGGGTCCGGCTGGTTCTGAGGCACAAGGTTATATAACCCCTGTCCCTGATCATCATATAATTGCCGCCCATCATCATCCACCACTGCCTCTCGGACAGGCGGGATAATCCGCTGCTCTTCCCGCCGTCTCCGGACAGGGGCAGCCTGATAACTCCCCGGTAACTTGGGGTACAGTGGAGAAACCAGTGGAGGAGTCTCCTCTTCCCCACACCACTCATCCCACTCATCGGGATCCCAATCCTCATCTCCGTCCACCATCCCAGCTACATATGACCGCACTTTAACAGCGGAGGTAGCATGGGGTCTCTTTTTCTTTCTCTCCCTGTTTAACTGTGCAACCCGCGCTACACCCTGCTCTGCCATCACTGTCAACCGAGATGAGCGGAGTTTCTCCTTTTCCAATTTTTGTTGCAATTTTAGGATTTGCTCTGTCAAATCCTCCTCTTTTTTCTGCCATCCTTCTAATTGCTGAACTAAATCAGCTATTTGTTTATCCTGCTCCTGTTCTTTATCAAAACATCGGCGCCATGCTGCAGCGCAACACCACATCCGCCGCTGAATTCCACTCAGTGGTGCCTTCGGGGCAACTTCAATTCCCCGAAGACACCTAAACACTACCGAAGGCGACCCGTCGCCTATCAAATCTACCCATGATTCCGAGCGTCCGCCCCCGCTCGTCAAACATACACCAATTTGTTCCCATAAGCCATCCCAGCCTGGGATAACAGCACAATCACAATCGCTGGGAGAGCCCCCAGCAGCTTCACTCTGCTTAATTTTTCTCTTAAACATGACTTTCCTATGCACAGCTCCTCTTTAACCTCTGTTATTTTCTTGTTATCCTGTTCGTGACGCCAAAATGTTTTATGAAAATATTTAGATATGTTCGTGAGGAGTCGGCGCACAGGAAAGAATTCACACTGAGACAAGAACTGCTATAATAAAATGTGTCTTTTATTCCTCACAGAACATATCTTCACACACAAAAGATCAATGCATTCACATTAGACAGACTGCTAGAATAAGCTGTATTCCCTTATTCCCCACAGACCATATCTTCATATACAAAAGATCAATGCACTTCATGTCATTTCATCAGCCCTTACCAATAATACAGAAGACCGGAGAGCCTTTGGCAGTCTTTTGGCAGGCGCGTGCATCAATCAGCTTGGCAATTCGCGCGAAATCCACAGCAGACTCTACTGTTTGGCAAAACACCTCTGCCTTTTAAAGGGTAGAGTTACGTACACAACGAAGGAGCCACTCTTCGTTGCCAGGCAACTTCCCCCCCCATGGAATCGCGTAGAGAGCGGGGGGGCTAGTCCCCGCTCCCAGGCGATTGCGGCCAGACTCTCAAAACATATAACATCTGTTCACACACACACATATGTGAGAAATAAAGGTTAAGCCTTGTTCCATAAACATGCCACAGTGATTCAAGGAGTGAGAAACTTGCTGTGCTGAGGAGTATCAGTTTCTAAGAACAGGTTATACTGCCCAGGTCATTATGTACCTTAAGATAAATCCATCATGGGAAGAGAACTGAACTAGACCGTCAAAACATATTAAAAGCAACTGAGAAACAAATCAGGGCACACATTACAAATATAAAATACATTTATATTACAGTATGTCTTCCGCTCACGTATGCAGCACCAAGAAGAAACATTTGATAACTTTCTGATAGACCTTAAATTAAAAGCTCAGTCTTGCAATTTTGGTGATCTCAGAGACTCTATGATAAGGGATCAGACAGTGTTTGGAACAAAAGATAAGAAGCTCCGAGAGAAACTACTGAGAGAAACAGAGCTCACGTTGGAAAGTGCTATGAAAATATGTCAAGCCAGTGAGCTAGCACACCAACTTGTAATGACTTTTGATGAGCCTGCTTTGGGAGCAGTGAGCCAAGGTGAAGAGAAAGTCCATGCTTTGTCGGTGAAAAGGAAACAGCAGGGCAGAATTAAAAGCAATGAAAAAGAGTTATATTCCTGTAAGAGATGCAGTGAAAAGCACAAACAGAGACAATGTCCTGCTTATGGAAAAACATGCGCAAAGTGCAAAGGAAAAAACCACTATGCAAAAATGTGTCGCACTAGAGACATTAAAAAAGGACAAGTGCACAGAGTGGCAGAAATGGATGACAGTGATGACCTAAGTGAAACATTTTTCATCAAGATGGTGTCATGCAGTAACAATGATGACCACGCACAGCCTATGCAAACTGGAGGCACTGGTCAGACAGTGAGCGCAGTCAAAAGTGATAAGTGGATTGCACTACTGTGGGTAAATGGGACAATTGTGCCATTCAGGATTGACACAGCAGCTAAAGCTAACCTAATAAATGAGAATGATGTCAATGCACTGAAAATAAAGCCTAAAATAATCACCAGCAAGACCGCATCACTGACTGCATACAATGGTCAGCCAATTGAGACATTAGGAGGACGTAAACTTACTGTGAAAGTGAAAGGCAAGCAGCACAGCCTGTTGTTTGTCATTGTACCTAATGGACATGAATCACTCCTCGGGGATAAAACATCAGAGGACCTAGGTTTGGTTAAGAGGATCTACCAGATAAACAGTGAAAACATAAAGATGGACAATCATAGCCAAGAAATACAACACTTGCAATATGAAGGAGCTGCACACATTGTAAAACAGTTCCCCTCTGTCTTCAAAGGACATGGAACATTAAAATACACCTACAAGATTCAGCTCAAGAGTAATGCCAAGCCTGTAGTTCACGCCCCACGGAGAGTGCCAGCAGCACTTGGAGTTGGCTTGAAAAAAGAGCTGGACAGAATGACACAACTGGGTGTTATTGAGCGAGTGGAGGAGCCCACTGATTGGGTGAATTCCATCACATGTACCAAGAAACAGAATGGAGTTTGCCAAACTCGCCCAAACGAGTTTGCCTTGATCCTAAGGATCTGAATGAGAATATTAAAAGAGAACACTACCCAATCCCAACACGAGATAGGATAACCAGTGAAATGGCAGGTGCTCAATATTTTAGCAAGCTGGATGCTTCACAGGGATTTTGGCAGCTGAAGCTGGATCCAGAAAGTAGCAGGTACTGCACCTTCAACACACCATTTGGGCGGTACTGTTTTCTGAGGCTTCCGTTTGGTCTTCCGTTTGGTATTATCTCAGCTCCAGAGATTTTCCACAGGCCTATGGAGTCCATAATTGAGGGTCTAGAGGGCACAAGAGTGTACATTGATGATTTGGTGGTCTGGGGAGTGACACGCCAGCAACATGATGAAAGACTAAAAAAAACTCCTTAACAGGATTCAGAACAGTGGACTAATACTGAATAGAAAAAAAAAATGTCAGTTTGGTGTCACAGAAATTACCTTTTTGGGAGACAAACTTTCAGGTGAAGGGGTTGAGCCTGATCAGTCAAAAGTGCAGGCTATACTGGACATGCCTACTCCCACTGATAAAAAAGGAGTCCTGAGAGTCATGGGAATGATCAACTTCCTTGGAAAATTCATTTCTCATCTTTCTTCCAGAACAGCATGCCTCAGAGAGTTGCTTCAACATAACAAGGAATTTGAGTGGTCAAATCAACATGAAAAAGAATGGAATAAGCTAAAGGAAATTCTAACCACAGAGCCTGTCCTCACATTCTTTGACCCCTCAAAACCAATAAAGATCTCCACTGATGCCTCAAAGGATGGTTTGGGAGCTGTTCTGCTTCAAGCTAGAGGGGATAAATGGCAGCCAGTAGCATACGCATCGAGATCAATGACAGAGACGGAAAAATGCTATGCTCAAATTGAAAAAGAGACTCTGGGTTTAGTGTTTGGGTGTAGTAAGTTTCAGAGTTATGTCTATGGTTTGCCAACCTTTACTGCAGAGACTGATCACAAACCACTGGTGTCAATTGTAAAGAAAAACCTCAATGACATGTCTCCGAGAATACAGCGCATGATGATGAAACTCCAGCGATATGACTTTGAGCTAATCTACACGCCAGGCAAAAATATAGTGCTAGCGGATGCTTTGTCACAGGCACCTGTATCAAGCAACTGCACAGAGTCCATCTCCACAACAGGTGATGTGGAAACTCATGTCAACATGGTGACAGCTTCACTCCCTGCATCAGATGTGATGCTAGAGTAAATTGCACAGGAAACGGCAAAGGACCCTGTGCTGCAAAAGGTTGTCCAGCAGATTCATGGAGGTTGGGTAAAGGGAAGCTGCCCACAGTACTATTCAGTGAGAGCAGATCTGAGTGTGGCAAATGGCCTTGTGCTGAGACAGAATAGGATTGTTATTCCTCAGCCTATGTGCCAGGACACGCTGCATCGTATCCATGAAGGGCATCTTGGAATAGAAAAATGCAAAAGGAGAGCCAGAGAAGCAGTTTATTGGCCAGGTATCAATATGGATATCGAGAACATGATAGTGAAATGCAACACATGTCTCACACACCACTACAAACAGACAAAAGAGCCAATGCTGATTGCAGAGCAACCAACTGCACCATGGCAAAAAGTGGGCACTGATCTCTTCCATTTGCATGGCAAGGACTATGTCTTAGTCATAGACTATTATTCAAACTACCCTGAGGTAGCCCAGCTCACTAGTACATCAGCACAGTCTGTCATCACACACATAAAAAGCTTCTTTTCAAGACATGGAATCCCACAGTGTGTGGTGAGTGACAATGGCCCCCAGTACAACTGTGCAGAATTCATGGAGTTTGCCAAGCAGTATGGATTTCATCACACTACATCTAGCCCACTGCATCCACAGGCTAATGGACAAGCCGAAAAAGGAGTCCAAATTGTAAAAAGACTTGAAAAAAGCAGGAGATAGCAATACTGACCCATATCTTGCTTTGCTAAGTTACAGGTCAGCAGCACTAGAGTGTGGTGCATCACCAGCAGAGCTGCTAATGCGTCATAGGCTGTGCACTACTTTACCACACATTATCACAGAGAAAGACAAGGACAGCAACAGAGAACTGACTAACAAGAGAAAGAAACTGAAACTCAAACAGAAAATGAACTATGACAGATCAGCAAGGAGACTGGAACCTCTTTGTGAAAGGGACATTGTGAGAATTGAAGATCCTAATACTTGGACCAGAAAGGCAACATTTCTCAGTGAGGTGGGTCCCAGATCCAATACGGTGAGGACAGAGGATGGACAAGTGTTCAGAAGAAACAGAAAGAGTCTTTTGAAGATTCTGGAGGACACTGAAGGGCAACCTCAGGAAACTGAGTTTGGAAAGGATGTTAATGTGACACTAGATTTGCAGCACAGTGAGCCTCCTTCATCTTCCCCAGATGTTGTCACTCCAGCTCTGAGACGATCCACCAGAAATAGGAAGCCGCCTTAGAGACTCATAGAACAGTGAACTGTTGAAGTTGTTTTAAAAAAAAAAAAAAATAGTTGACAGTTACATGTTATTTGTTACAAATGGAATAGTTGTGGCTTTCTTGTTTTGTTTGGTTATCAGTATGCAGTGTATTTGTGAAAAAAGGAAGTTTTCTATGTACTGCATTAAGACATCTTGAATGTTAGTAAGGTTTATTCAGTTGCAGTCTTGAAATGCTGTATATGTGTTAGTTACCAAGTTATACTAACCTGCTCAGGAAAGGGGATGTACTGATAGGTGTTACCACAAGGTGGCAGTATGATCACATGAGATAGCAGGTAGATTCAGGAAGTGGTAAAACATGTGAGCCAGAAGTGATAATAAAAAGGCAGCACGTCTTGCTGGCATGGTGATTAAGACTAAGTGTCTTTGTTATAAGTAAATAACAAACATTACAATCTCCACCATAACAAAATTATTATGACTAGTGCATGCCCGCAGAAATCAAGTATTCCTGTCTGAAACAGGTAGCCTAATTAGGCTTTACAGGCCCAAATGTAGGCTGTGTTTGAAAGTGGAATACAGAGGTGCAGCCTATATGTAGGCGCTCATACGTTAAGCTTTGACAAATATGAAAGGGACTGAACACTAAGATTTATTTGATTGTGGGAATATTTATTACAGAATTATTGAAAATGAATGTGACATCCAATATTATCGACTGTTTAAAAGCCCTTGTTTATTTGTTTGTCAGACTTATTTGTGTGATCATCTATGACTTATGTTCATAAGTATTATATTGTGTTGCACTTTGGGGAATGGGAGTTGTTCACTCACCATTATGTTTTAGCTTATATGTCTAGTTTATAGTCTATTGTCAATAAACTCATGCAGTACTATAACAGGACACATTTATAAATATTTGAGACCCACTGTAGTGCATCCTTTTATATTTTAGCAATATTTTAAGTACAAAAAAACCCCAACATTATTATACATGGCAGAATGACCTGTTAATGTATCCACATGTGATATGATATCTGAGCCATCACTCCGGTGGTGGCTCAGTTGGTAGAGCATCTGCCCCACACCCGGGAGGCAGGGGTTCAAATCCCGGCCAGGTCATGCGGAAGACCATATAAAAGTGGAACTTCCTGCCATCCAGCTTGGTGCTCAGCAATAATGGAATGGAGGAGAGAAATCTTTGGTGGCGCCTTGCATGGCAGCAGCCCTTCTGATTCTACACATGGGGTGTGTGTGATTAACACTGTAGATAAGATAAAACACAATTTTGTTCTACTGTACATGATTGGTTGAATGACAATAAAGGATGATTTAATTTAAGAGAAATATGCAATTGATCTGGCCATTCCACTCCACAATCATGCACCAGGAGGAGTGCCATGTTGAATCTGCAGTGCCATAAAGGGCAGTGGTGGCACACGGGTAAAGCACAAGTGAAGCAGCAGCCGAAACTCCCGTTAACCGCGCAGGCCGTGCTTCCTGCGAAGGACTGCAGTAAGGTGATCAGGCTGCTGGCCCCCACTTCCCCCAGTGCACCCACAAACGTTGTGGTCTCCTCATATGCCGAATTATCCTTTAGAGCTACACAATCATAGCAACATTATAGTATAATTTTTTTAAGCATTAAATCTACAGTTTTCTGTTTTTCTGGTCAGATTTGTCACTTTTCACCTCCTTGTTTTGTTACTGCGCGCACCTTGTCTGGCAGAGGAACCGCTTCTTCTGGAGAGATGCGGTGCCCCAAAAAGTCAATCTATGTCACCCCAAACTAACACTTCGCTGGGTTGATTATTAACCCATGCTCTCCCAACCTCCGGAAAACTGCCGTGAGGTGATTTTCGTGTTCGTCTTCGGACGCGCTGGCTACCAACATGTCATCCAGGTAGACGAACACGAAGGGGAGATCGCGCAACACCGCGTCCGTCATGCGTTGGAACGTCTGCGCCGCACCTTTAAGCCCAAACGGCATGCGCAAAACCTCGAACAGGCCGAATGGAGTTATTTCCACTGTTTTGGGTATGTCCTCAGCACGCACTGGGACTTGATGGTACCCGCGGATCAAGTCTATCTTGGAAAAAAAGCGCGCCCCCGCTAAATGGATGGAAAAATCTTGGATATGCGGGATTGGGTAGCAGCCGTGCGCTGTAGCGTTGTTCAACCTGTGGAAATCACCGCAAGGTCGCCACGAGCCGTCGGCTTTAGGGGCCATGTGAAGCGGGGAAGCCCAAGGGCTCTTCGAACGTCTGATGATGCCCAACTTTTCAAGGTTGGCGAACTCCTCGCGCGCTATGGTCAGTTTAGCTGCATCCAAGCGCCGAGCTTTTGCAAAAACGGGAGGACCGGTAGTAGTAATAAAATGTTCCACCCCGTGTTTAGCGATGGCCGCTGAAAATGTGGGAACCGTGAGTGCTGGAAACTGAGTGAGGAGTGTGTGGAACTTACCGCTTGCCGTAGCGACGTTGGCTTGTGCTGTGGGCGGGGTCACTCGGGCTGCACAGGGAATAGAGTAAAAAGAAAGTGCATTAACCAGGCGCCTATTAGCAAGATCAACCAACAAACCATGTGAGCACAGAAAATCAGCCCCTAACATGTTGAAGCTCACCACAGCAAAAACAAAAGTCCACTCAAACGTACGGCCGTGTAGGGACAGAAGCAGAGTCGTCTCACCGAAGGTCTTAATCCTCGAGCCGTTCGCTGCTGATGCTCCGTGACTCCCAGGGCCTGCCAGCCGGTCAGCATAGGTTGGCAGGATGAAACTCACTTGGGAGCCTGTGTCCACGAGGAATTGCTTCCCCGAACGCGCGTCTGTCAAGTAGAGCAGCTTGGTCTGTTCCCCGAGGGCCGCGGCTGTTACTGACCCCCTGGCTCTGGCGTTTCCCGAGCTCTTGAACTGGCACGGTGGTATGCACCTGCGTGCCCTCTCTGCAAAGCGGCGATGGTAGAAACAGAGGTCGTCTCCTCCGCGATGTTTGGCCTTCGCCGCCGCCATTGTCGGTTGGTCTGCTGCTGCCGCCTCTGGCCCCCTGCCATCTCCGGCCGTCGTGCCGAGTCCTGTCGCTGCTGCGGTGGCCGCGTGCTGTCTGCTGGCGTTGAGAATCTGCTGTGCCTCCTGGGCCAGCGAGCGGAAGTCCCGCTGGGCCAACAACTGTGAACCGGCCAGGGTCGCTCTCGTCTCTGACGGTAGGGTTCTCAGGAAAATGTGGGTGAAAAGGAAGTCGCCATCGTCTGAGCCTCTCAGCCTCAGCATGTCCTCCATCAGGTCGACGGGTGTGCTATCCCCCAAGTCGTTCAGGGCCAGGAGTCTCTCCGCTCTCTCCTGGACTGAGGGGGTGAAACGCTGAATGAGCGCAGCCCTCAACCCGCTGTATTTGTCGTCGGCCGGTGGGCGCTCCACCAGGTTCTGCACCTGTCGAGCCGTGCGGTTGTCGAGCTTGGCAATAACATGGTAGAATTTCGTGTCATCTGCCGTAATTCCCCGGAGAGCGAACTGAGCTTTGGCCAAGTGGAACCAGGAGCACGGGTTGTCCTGCCAGAAGTCTGGTAGTTTGACTGAGACTGCGTTCGCCCGGCTGGTTCCTGGCGAGTCCGGCTCGGGGGAATTTCTTTCGATCATGATACGTCGTAAGGTCACCAGTGTGGAGAGCGTGAAAAGATGAGGCTGAGTTTATTTCTCAAATCAGGTTTATTCACGTATCTCCAACATCTTTCAAACAGAAAAGAGAAAGCATTCCCCCACATCTGCCCCTTTTATACCCCAGGACATCAAAGCACAGAGTCACATTGTCTTTTAATCCCAAGACACAATACTTCTTCTTCCAGGTCTTCCCCCCTCCACCTAAAGTCACTGGTGTTCAGGAAATCCCTTGAGGCCCTCTCTTTGCATAACAAAGATCACATTTCGCATCCTCCTGTTATCTCTAGGAGACTCAGTCCTATTGTTCATTCTGAGATGTGAAGCAACAGTAATATACATATGAAGCCTATGAAACCCACATATGTGTCCCACACCTTGTTTATTTGTTTGTCAGACTTATTTGTGTGATCTTCCATGACTTATGTTCATAAGTATTATATTGTGTTGCACTTTGGGGAATGGGAGTTTTTCACTCACCATTATGTTTTAGCTTATATGTCTAGTTTATAGTTTATTGTCAATAAACTCATGCAGTACTATAACAGGACACATTTATAAATATTTGAGACCCACTGTAGTGCATCCTTTTATATTTTAGCAATATTTTAAGTACAAAAAAACCCAACATTATTATACATGGCAGAATGACCTGTTAATGTATCCACATGTGATATGATATCTGAGCCATCACTCCGGTGGTGGCTCAGTTGGTAGAGCATCTGCCCCACACCCGGGAGGCAGGGGTTCAAATCCCGGCCAGGTCATGCCGAAGACCATATAAAAGCGGAACTTCCTGCCATCCAGCTTGGTGCTCAGCAATAATGGAATGGAGGAGGGAAATCTTTGGTGGCGCCTTGCATGGCAGCAGCCCTTCTGATTCTACACATGGGGTGTGTGTGATTAACATTGTAGATAAGATAAAACACAGTTTTGTTCTACTGTACATGATTGGTTGAATGACAATAAAGGGTGATTTAATTTAAGAGAAATATGCAATTGATCTGGCCATTCCACTCCACAATCATGCACCAGGAGGAGCGCCATGTTGAATCTGCAGTGCCATAAAGGACAGTGGTGGCACACGGGTAAAGCACAAGTGAAGCAGCAGCCAAAACTCCCGTTAACCGCGCAGGCTATGCTTCCTGCGAAGGACTGCAGTAAGGTGGTCAGGCTGCTGGCCCCCCCTTCCCCCAGTGCACCCACAAACGCTGTGGTCTCCTCATATGCCAAATTATCCTTTAGAGCTACACAATCATAGCAACATTATAGTATATTTTTTTTAAGCATTAAATCTACAGTTTTCTGTTTTTCTGGTCAGATTTGTCACTTTTCACTTCCTTGTTTTGTTCACGGAGCACTCTGGTGACTGGTCGTGATGCCGTGTATTATCCAATCAGTATGGAGTCAGTCCAAAACCCTGCCCACACTTCTAAAAACCAGAGCATGAGGAAACAGAGAAGTGGCTAAACTTTTATTGATAAAAATTACATATTTTGACTGAACAACTCCATACTCGAGGAGGCACACCCTCGTAACCTCAGCAATCATATAGATATAATCACTCAGATATCTGAGGAATACACAGACAGACAGACAGACAGACAGACACACACACACACACACACAGATATGCTGCATTAATAGATAGATTTTGTGAGGGTTACTTAGAAAAACACCAAGATATAAACTGTTCAGTTCTTCATCTTTTTTGATCGGACAGTGCAGGCCATCTATCCTTGAAGTCCTTTATACTGGGTTCTTGGCTAACCACTTCCTGTTGTCTGTAGGCAAACGTGTGATCCATTTTGCCTGCAATGATCGATGCGATGATTGTTCCTGATCCTGACATCTCTCAGTAGCTCAAGCCTCTCCTTTCAAGGATTTCCACAGTCTTGCCAGTAGGAATGGATGGATAAAAATTTGCTTCAGCTCATTTGGGCCTCCACATTTTTTGCAGAGGAAGCATCTGCAGTCACTTTGGATTTCAGGGAGTTTACTGACACCTCAGGACAGTTCTGTAATTTCCCATTTTGTACTTCAGTCGCTGCTTCCAACTGTAGCAGCCACTGAATGAGCCATGTTCTTTCAAACAAGAGTGCTTCTTGATTAAGGCCTCCGCCACTATGCAGAAATGTGTATCCTCTGTGTAGGCTTTGTATTGGTAAATTTCTTCTGCTTGTCTATTCAGGATATTGGACTTGACTTGGGAGCTGACAGTCAACATTTTGTGGCTCACCTGGTACTCAGAATTTTCCTTTTCTAGTTGCAACGCTGTGTCATATGAAAATCTGGGAGTTTGGAAAACCTTTGGCCACTGATGTTTTCAGGATGATACAGACTCAGGGGATGAGAGGATGATAGTGTTGTCTGATCCCAAGGAAACACTGTCATCAGAGTCAAGTGAAGGGCAATGGGATGATGTGGTATCAGTGGTACTGATCAAAGGTGGGTTTGTTTGTTGGTGGATTACCTTGACTGTCCCCAAATCTTGAAGCTCAGTGGTAGAATTAAGATTGAAGAAATCATTGCTAAAATCTTGGTCCATGTTTTGCAGTCTGATGTTACCCTCTAACCCAAAGGTGGTCTTTATCTTGCTGAGAAAGTCATCTAGTTTATTTGGTATGCTATTTGGAAGAGTCAGTTTTTCAGTGTTGTTGTCACCCAAAATCACTTTCAGTCTAGCGGGCTTTGATCCAGCCATGGTAGTCTGAGAATCGAACAGAAACACAGTAAGGTTCAGCATGTGAGACAAACCCCCCTTGAAAAGTACAAGGTTTTGATTGGGGTGACCTTTAGACCATAATGATCTACCCACAATGTCTGTGCTATACCATTTACTGTGTGGCAATTTAAAAGTAGGCATTAAAACAAATACATAGATGTTTTAGATCAAGTATAATGGCTGTGACCACAAAAAGAGCATTATAGAGTGCTGCCAGAGATGTAGTTTACAAACTTAAAACTATCAGTACACAAAATAATGTATGCATCTGGCTTTTGTTTTCACACTACATTCCTAGGTCTCTCCCTTCAAACATGGATTTATCTTTTCAGTGTTGCAAAACGCATCCCACCAATTGTGTAGTCTGACAATGGATATGCATCATGTACTTCGTGTGGCTCAACAAGTTCCATTTCCTTGCCTGGCGATGTTTTCAGATCATAAGCTCTATAGTGTTCAAGATACCATCCACAGTGCTTCTTTACAATGAAAATCAAGTTGTCCTGTAGTATCGTAATTTGGATGATTTCGCAAAACTCTGGAAATCCTCCCAATGAGCCATAGATCACAATCATCCCACTAGGGTTGTGCCATATCGTATCGTCCATTATAAATTATACCGGTGTAAAAACAAATTTCACAATGTTTGGGATCTGCTGTGTGACAACATCACAGTGATTGTTACAATTGATGCAATTTTCACCAGAAGTGGCTCTAGGCCTAGACACAAACCCATTACATTTTGGTTAGGATTAGGGTTAGGGTTAGCTAAAAGATCATCAAAAAATATCTTTACACTATTCCTATTTTACTACCCTCCTCCTCAGACAGGAGGAGACCCTTCAGCAATGGGCATGCAGAAATACTTGCTTATATTTGGTTTCTACAGCCATGGACGGGTATGGACGGGTATGTACTAGTATATTATACGACAAATTTGAGAGTTTTATAATTTTTCAAAAGACTGACGATTGTATTTCTTGTAAATGTGACAGCAGTGATATGTGAGAGCTTTCTTATCAAATATTTTTATGGCTTTTTTGTATAGAGGCAAGGACAGCTTCAGGAAGAAGATGGAGGACAAGCTGCAACAGAGCGACATCAGCGGGGTCTGGAGAAACCTCAAAACCATCTCTGGGCTACAGAATACCTCCCCCCAGGCCACGGGGGGCAGGGAGTGGGCGAACAATCTGAATCTGTTTTTCAGTAGGTTTGACCAACCGCCCTCCCCCCTGACTGCACAACAACCACTGCTGCCTCTAAAGCCATCAAGTCCTGCTGCCCACTCCCCACTCCACCAACACCCCCCCACTCCCAACACACAGCCCCCCAACCTGACCTTCACCAAGACCCAGGTGAGGACGGAGTTGAGGAAGATCAAGGCGAGGAAGGGGTCGGGACCGGACGGCATCAGCACAAAGCTCCTCAAGTCCTATGCAGACCAGCTATGTGGGATTGTGGAGTACATCTTCAATCTGAGCCTGAATCTGGGGAGGGTACCACAGCTGTGGAAAACATCTTGTGTGTTACCTGTACCAAAGACTTCCCGCCCCAAAGATCTGAACAGCTACAGACCAGTGGCCCTGACGTCCCACATGATGGAGACCCTGGAGAGACTGCTCCTTGCTCATCTCTGCCCCCTGGTGGGACCAGCGATGGATCCACTCCAGTTCACATACCAGCATGGCATTGGGGTGGAGGATGCAGTGATCTTCCTCCTTCACCGTTCTCTGTCCTACCTGGAGAAGTCTGGGAATGTGGTGAGGATCATGTTCTTTGACTTCTCCAGTGCTTTCGACGCCATCCGACCGATGATCCTGAAGGACAAACTGCTGTGCGCAGGGGTGGACCAGCACCTGTCAACATGGATCCTGGACTACCTCACAAACCGGCCACAGTTTGTGAGAACCCGGGACTGTGTGTCCGACACGATCATCGGTAGCACGGGGGCCCCCCAGGGAACGGTTTTGGCTCCCTTCCTGTTCACCCTTTATACTGCGGACTTCTCACACAACACAACACACTGCCATCTACAGAAGTTCTCTGACAACTCTGCGATCGTTGGCCTCATCTCCAATGGCGATGAAGCTGCGTACAGAGGGCTTATCCAGGACTTTGTGGACTGGTGTCATCGGAACTGCCTCCAGATCAACGTGAGGAAAACTAAGGAGCTGGTGGTGGACTACCGCAGGCAAGGACAACCCCTCACAGCACCAGTAAATATACAGGGAACAGACATTGAGATGGTGACATCCTATAAGTACCTGGGTGTTCATCTGAACAATAAACTAGACTGGTCACACAATACTGACGCACTCTATAAGAAGGGACAGCGTAGGCTGTTCCTACTGAGGAGACTCAGGTCTTTTGGTGTACAAGGGGCGCTGCTGAAGACATTCTATGACACGGTGGTGGCATCAGCCATCACTTTTGGAGTGATCTGCTGGGGCAGTGGCATTACAGCAGCCGATAGGAAAAGACTGAACAAACTGATCAAGAAAGCTAGCTCTGTCCTGGGGCAGCGCCTTGACCCAGTGGAGGAGATGGGAGAGAGAAGGGTGGTGGCTAAACTGTCATCTCTGCTGGAGTCCGAGTTCCACCCTATGCAGGACATATTGAATACACTGAGGAGCTCACTTAGCAGCAGACTACATCATCCTAGGTGCACAACCGAGAGGTTTCGCAGGTCCTTCCTACCTACAGCTGTCAGACTGTATAACCTAAGCAGGGCTGCTCGCAGAGATAGCAAAAAGACATGACAACCTAATAGTACTGAATGCAAAAGACGCAATAGACTTACACAATGGTCCCCTCCGGTATACAACTAGGAAAATACCGGTCGCTATGGAGGGTGAGAATTTGTATGGGTACATAATCATACCATGTAGGATAACTAAGTAGACGGTTGTGCTGTTTCATTCCATCTAGCTACAATGCTCCGCACTGTGTGTTTATATATTTATATTTTTTTTTTTCCATATAGCAACAATGCTCCACACTGTGTGTGTTTATACTATATTTACATATTTATTCCATCTAGCTACAATGCTCCACACTGTGTGTGTTTATATATCTATGTATTATTCCATCCAGCTACAATGCCCCGCACAGTGTGTTTATATATTCATATATTTATTCCATCTAGCTACAATGCTCCGCACTGTGTGTGTTTATATATCTACATATTATTCCATCTAGCTACAATGCTCCGCACTATGTGTGTTTTACATATTTATTCCATCTAGCTACAATGCTCCGCACTGGGTGTGCTTATATATCTACACTACCGTTCAAAAGTTTGGGGTCACCCAGACAATTATTTTGTGTTTTCCATGAAAAGTCACACTTATTTACCACCATGAGTTGTAAAATGAATAGAAAATATAGTCAAGACATTGACAAGGTTAGAAATAATGATTTGTATTTGAAATAATAATTTTTTCCAGATACTCAACCTGCTCAAAGGAAGATCAGTTTTATAGCTTCTCTAACCAGCTAAACTGTTTTCAGCTTTGCTAACATGATTGCACAAGGGTTTTCTAATCATCCATTAGCCTTCTGATGCAATGAGCAAACACACTGTACCATTAGAACACTGGAGTGATAGTTGCTGGAAATGGGCCTCTATACACCTATGTAGATATTGCACCAAAAACCAGACATTTGCAGCTAGAATAGTCATTTACCACATTAGCAATGTATATTAGATATTAGAGTGTATTTCTGATTAGTTTAAAGTTATCTTCATTGAAAAAAACAGTGCTTTTCTTTCAAAAATAAGGAAATTTCTAAGTGACCCCAAACTTTTGAACGGTAGTGTATATATTTATTCCATCTAGCTACAATGCTCCGCACTGTATGTTTATATACTCACATATTCATTCCATCTAGCTACAATACTCCGCACTGTGTGTTTATATACTCATATATTTATTCCATCCAGCTACACTGCTCCGCACTGTGTTTATATATTTATATATCTATTCCATCTAGCTACAATGCTCCACACTGTGTGTCTATATATATATATATATATATTTATATTTATATGTACATATGTATACTCGCTGCTTTTGTTTTTCTCTTGCCTTCTGATTGTTGCTCTGAGTGTTGCTATCCCTGTGCTGTTGCAATCCTGGAATTTCCCCATTGTGGGACTAATAAAGACTTATCTTATCTTATCTTATCTTAGAGATTCAAAGGGTTTGTTTATGGTTACACCAGTGAGTGACTAGTTGGTTAAATCAATGGAGCGTCTAAACGTAGCCATTTCCCTAACTCTAAATGCCACAAAAATGTGTAAAAGTGAAAAGCAAATGAGGAAATGAAAAAACGATGGCAGTGAATGCAAGCCTGGGCTTGATGAATTACAGCACTATGCTTTGTTGTTCTGTCCACCATCCCCCACCCTCCCCTAACCCTAACCCAGAAGGAGTCATGGCAGAGGTATGCACTCTCTGAGTGCTTTTTCTCTTTTCTGAATATGCTGAAGGTAAACGATGCTTGCCTGTGAAACTGTCCTTTCTGCATGAATTATATAAAAAAAAAACAACAAAACTATTCTGCAGTATTGCAGAAAATATTGTTTTTGTAAAAAAAATCACAGAAGTATTGTTATATCATTTTTAGGAAGTATTGCTCACCCCTACATCCCACACTTGTAGTTTAGTCTATTAAATATGACACTTTTGGGCAAGCACACTGTGTCTACATTTGGAGACTTCTGTGTCAGGGGATTTGAAATTTCCTTGTTTTGAACATCAGAATGGACAGTGGAAACATTTGTCACTTCCAGAGGAGGTCTGGGAAAGCTACATGCATGCAGTCTGATAATGATGTGTCTCTGAAAGGGAAAGAAGCACATTTTAGAAACACCTAACATTCCTTGCTACTTTTTTTTTTTTTTTAAAAAGCTATGATTTGCTTCAAAACACATCTTCCATAGGGAAGCAAATGGACCATACTGACAGATCAAGTATGGGTAATGTTCCAAGAAATGGTGTTTTGGTTTAAGGTCACAGTCTGGGAAAACTTTTTAAAATATAATTCTGTGCTCAGAGTGTGAACAGGACTGAAAAGATCAACATTGTCCTTTAGGTATGTTAAGATCTGCAAAGCAGGCTCCTCAGAAGGGACTTTCTGTCCAATCAATAAAGGCAAAAATCTGATTAGACTCCAGTTTTCTTGTGCATCCTTCAAAAGTTTTTTTGATCTAAAACTAAGAGACACTGGATGTGGTTGATTAGTTTTGTCATCCCATTTGAAGTTGAAAGACAGTATTGCTTCATTCAGTGTGGATAATGTGACATACGATATGCCATAACAAATCTACCTACGGATACAAATAAAGTAACCTGAACCTGAATACCTTTTTTTTTTTTTGACCAATACATTAAGACAAAGTGCAAGTTCAAAAGGAACAATGCCTTCAAAAGAGTGATAAGAACTCTTTATACGAGAAAGAAGAAGAGTCCTATCGAAGGATGGATATTTTTTTTACACATAGGGAGTTGTTCAGAACTTCTTGTAAGAACTCCTTATACAAAGATATAGAGCGATGATAATCAAGTCAGCAGAGGTAATGCACCTGTAAGCTAGTTGCAATCTGCCAATCAAATCTAAAAGAAGAAGAAGAAAAAAAGACCATGTACAATATCTGGTGGAAACCCTGTAGAAACATCAAAATATGAGAGGTGCTTTGAAAAAAGACACTTTGATTTCACCCCATAGTCACTGGGTAATTAATTTTCCTCAAGTATTCTTAAATGTATCGAATTCTTTAATTAACTTTTTACTTAGTGTTTGCTTAGTAAATACAAAAGCCCGAACAGGCACACAGGTGAATCAGACCCCGGGCAGGGCTGTTCATCAGGTTAGGCTAACCTGTTTTAGCTAGCTAGCTAGCCACTTCTGGCCTGGAAAGCCATGGCTCCATCCCCGATGTGTGTCAGCTGTGTGTCCCTCTTTAAGAAGGTTTCTGAGTTGGAATTGAGAATCTCCAACCTCTATAAGATTTGGCAGGCTGAAAACCGCCTAGATACTATTGTTTTTGGACGGACATCGGCCCCAGCAACGGACTTGCAGCTAGCAGAGATGGCTACTTACCTGGGTGAAATTAACGCATCGCCATCCACTTCCACCCCTGCTCCGGTCACCTCAGCTGTCCAGGACCCCAGCAATAAACACTGGCTTCAGCTCGGAGCTAAATCCAAAGTCCCAGGTGGTTCTTCACATCCTCAATGTGTGCCCTGAACCTTGGTTGGGCCAACTAGCAAACATCAGGAATTGACCAGACACGGCTGCACCTCCTCCCTTCCCCTTTTGCTGGAAAATAGATTTGATATCTTTTCCCTGTAAGATTTCCCCTACCTGGATGTTGATCATCCTCCCATGGCCGCTCCTCCTCCTTTAGCAGTGGCCCAAACCCACAAGCCCCAGATTAAAACTACTTTAGGTGTGCAAAACTATACACCAGCTCCAAAAAGAAGAGAGCGCATCCCCCCGCACCACCCCCGCATCGGCACCCCGCCATCAGCGTTTTTTAGTAAAGTGACTGAAATTTGGTGTGTTAACTTACCCCGAAGTATCTGGGTCTGCCAACCAGCCTTTTTTGCTTCTATTTCTCATATTAATCATATTAATCCAAATAATTCTTGCTGTTTAGATCAGTCTTCAATTCATAACCCCATAGAGATTGTGTCTGGCTCCTGTTACCCAAAACATTATAACCCAAGACAAATACAACATTACTTTATAAATACACGCCTCTCTGCAGCCCCTCTTCATCCACCACCCCTCAACTTAGCCCCTGTCTTCCCTATCAGAGAATCTTTGTCTACCCTCCCCACCAAGTTAATAAAAATATGATGTATAAGCATCCCAAAGTGATTGTACAAAAAGTTGGTAAAACTCAAATTAAACATCAAGTCTCTAAATTTAATGATTTGGCCTCTTTTCCTCCTCATAATTTAAAAATTAAATGTGTTTTTTTAAACATTAGGTCTCTAACTCCCAAGTCTCTGCTAGTCCTGTTAACTGATGATCAATCTGTTAATTGATCATCAGATTGATTTAATATCCCTTATAGAGACTTGGTTAGGGCAAGAGGATTATGTTGGTTTAAACTCCCTCTGGTTATCTAAACTATCTAAATCCCAGAAGTTCTGGTCGTGGAGGAGAAGGAGCGACAATTTACCATTTTAAAATATGAGTAAATGTAAAGCAAAAAACATGTTTTTATTGCTTTGAGGGCCTGGTCCTCAGTATTGGGCATGTTAGCAATCTTAGCTTAAACCCAATTTTCTTTGCCATAGTTTACCGTCCTCTCTCAGCCTACTCAGAGTTTTTATCCAAATTTGCCAAATTCTTAGATGATTTTGTGCTGAAATCAGATAGAATAATTATAGAAGGGGATTTTAATATACATTTAGATGTAGATAGTGACTGTCTTAATAAGGCATTCAATTCAATATTAGACTTGATGGGGTTTTCCCAGAAAGTAGAAAATTCTACCCATTATCTCCACCATACGTTGGACCTTGTTCTGACATATGGCAGAGAAATAAAAAATCTGGTAGTGTCTCCTCATAATCCTGTACTGTCAGACCATTGTCTGTTAACCTTTGGTTTCACTATTACTGACTATTTGATTCCTAAAGAAAAATATTACTACAGCAGATGTCTTTCAGATGATGTTACCAAATTTATGCAGATTGTCTCCTCTATGCCATGTGTCAACACAATGGAAATAAGCTATAGAGAGCTTGCTCCTTCTGTAATTGATAGCATGGTAGTTACAGCTTCTCTGTATCAGACTCTAGACTTGGTGGCCCCTTTAAAAAAGGAAAAGTCCAATCAGAGATTTCTAAACCCTTGGTTTGACACTGAAACTCGTAGCTTAAAACAGAAGACTCGTCAATTAGAAAGAAAATGGTGTTCCACTAATTTAGATGGAATTTATTTAGCTTGGAGAAATCATCTTTTAATTTATAAAAAATCTCTTAGAAAAGCTAGAACAAGTTAGTTATTACTCTGCATAAATAGACGAGAACAAGAATAATCCCAGGTTTCTTTTCAGCACTGTAGCCAGGCTGACAAAGAGTCAGGAGTCTGTCAATCCTTGCATTCCCCTAGAGCTTACTAGTTAGTACTTTATGAGCTTTTTCAATCATAAAGTTTCATCTATTAGAGATAAAATCAGTCAGATTCTTCCCACCGTTAACTTAAATACAGTAACAACTACAACTCCTTCAACTGATATCTGTTTGGATAAGTTTACTCTAATTGACCTTTTAGAGTTAGATAAAATAATTTCCTCATCCAAGCCTTCAACTTGTCTTTTAGACCCTATTCCTACAAGGTTATTTAAAAAAAAAAAAGTCTTCCCATTTATTGGTAGCCGTATTCTTCAAATAATCAATTCTTCTTTAACATTAGGCCATATACCGCAGACTTTTAAAACTACTGTAATTAAACCCTTACTCAAAAAGCCAACGCTGGATCCAGGAGCTTTAGTTAACCCCTTGCACTCTGGTCAATTTCCCTAAAAACGCCTGAAAATAACATACCCAAAGTAAATCAAAAGCTGTTCTTCAACCCTTTACAGCATCTTCATGGGGTTGGTCTCATTTAAAAGAAAACACTTTGAATTTTTTGGCAAAACAGTCATAATCTCTCTAAGTGCTCCTGCCACTGAGTAACAGTCATCTAAACATACTGAACTTGAAGAAAATAAAGTTTGCCTGGGTGTTTTTTTTTAGATACAAATGCCTGCAAATGACACACAGCTTCAGATACTGGCTGGAAAATGCAACAGAAATGTAGAACCAAGTGTTATCCAGCTGAGGTCAAAATTTTGTAACAATACCACAAAAAATGAATATATTACACAGCTTTTTTGTCAGGTTGTTCCCAGGTGTTTTGGAACTGTGCCAAATTGTGCCAAATGGCACAGTTTGGAAAAACGTCTATAACTTTTGAATGATTCAACATAGAAGCTTGATCTTGGGCTCTAATGAAAGGTGACACTCAGGGCTGTGTGTGTGTGTGGGGGGGGGTTGTTCATTCATTCATGAATGAATGAATGAACAAACAATCCCCCCACACACAAAGAAGCATGCCACGTAAAAAAATGTGTGGCCTTTTTTTACAAGAAAAAATAACCTAAAGTGCAATAAAAATTATACTAAAATATCTGCAATGTAGAGGCTAACAACTTCCCCCACCCCCGCTACAGAGGAACTCAGAGGACAAAAAACGGTCCGTCAATGGTCCGTCATGTGGCCATGACGCACCATTGTAATTACTGATCGGTCAAAAGTCATTTTTATTACTATTTTCATTGATAAAGAATAATTTAGCTAATAACACTTACCTGTCCACAACAGGAGTGTCGTTGGCGAACATCTGTTCCTCATTGTCAGACGAACATGAAGCTGGTCCACTTGATGCGACTCGTGGTTGTGGTCACGCGACCCGGTCAAACCATGATTCCAAGATTGCGGTTTTGCGCTTCCATGATGGTGGTTTTGGCGAACGATTTTTCAAAACAAATAAGAACAGTAGTAATAAAAAAAGGCTGGCGAATGCTACCGTTACACACAGCGGCTTACACAAAACAGATTTTACACAAGGGGACGTACGCGTTTCAATCGTCAAACTTCTCTGCTTCAATTGGCTCGCTGTATTCGCAGCCATTGGTAGGCAGGTCCTTCTTGCTAGGTTTTCAGTCATTGGTTCTTCAAGGTTTCAGAAACCCAATGCAAGGCTCTTATTAGTCGAATGAGAGGTCAATCAAACCTAAACCAATCAAAACACTCCTTTGGCTTTCTGTTTGCGGCTGTGTTTGTACTGGAAGAACGGAAAAGCAGCTTTTTTTTTTTTTTCAGTGCGCACTGAGATGCACTAGGACGCACAGACGTGACTGCCCACGGTATCCCGGAGTGCAAGAGGTTAACTATAGACCAATCTCTAATCTGCCTTTAATTTAAAAAATCTTAGAAAGAGTTGTTGCTAAACAATTACTGTATTTGACCACTTACAGGGAAATGGTTTATTTGAAGAGTTTCAATCTGAATTTAGAATCCATCCTAGTACTGAAACAGCCTTAGTGAAGGTCACTAATGACCTCCTTATCGCATCTGATAATGGACATGTTTCTGTACTTTTCCTTTTAGACCTTAGTGCAGCCTTTGATACTATTGACCACAATATTCCACTTGATAGATTAGAACACTATGTTAGACTAAATGGAACTTCGCTGCACTGGTTTAGATCTTATTTGTCTGATAATCTTCAGTTTGTTCATGGAAATAATGAGTTTTCTTCCACCTCTAAGCTCATACGTGGAGTTCCACAGGGATCTGTGCTAAGCCCTACTCTTTTTAGTTTATATATGCTTCCATTAGGCAACATCATTAGAAAGCAATGTATACATTTTCATTGTTATGCAGATGACACACAGTTATACTTGTCAATGAAGCCAGATGATAGGAAATCAATGATTGGGTAAGTTGTGATTTCCTGCTTTTAAATTCAGATAAGACTGAAGTCATACTTGTTGGTTAAAAAAACCTTAGAAATACCTTTCCAAATCAAACTCTTAGTTTGGATGCTGTTACTCTTTCTCTTAATAGTTCTATGAGGAACCTTGGAGTTTTTTTTTTTGTTTTTTTTTTGATCAAGATCTGTTTTTAAATTCACATATTAAATTTGTTTCTAAGACTGCTTCTATCATTTGTGTAATATTGCCAAGAATAGGAGCATCTTGTCTCAGAGTGATTCTGAGAAATTGATCCACGCTTTTGTTAGTTCTAGATTAGATTATTGTAACTCTTTATTATCAGGCTGTCCTAAAATATCTTTAAAAAGTCTTCAATTGATCCAAAATGCTGCTTCAAGAGTTTTAACAGGTACAAGAAAGAGAGATCATATCTCTCCGGTTCTGGCCTCTCTTCATTGGCTTCCCATAGAGTTCAGAATTAATTTTAAAATCCTTTTTTTCACTTACAAAGCTCTTTACAATCAGGCCCCTTTTTATATTTAAAAGATCTGATACTACCTGTCATGCGGTGGCCCTCACGAGCCACCAAAAGACTCCAAAAGTCGCCGGTGAGGTTTACATTGATGTTTATTAATGAATACAAAATAACAGAAAGCAATGAGCCACGTTGGGCTAAAACACACAACACTAGACACAGGAGACCGTAAGGCTAACACCAAGCTTACTTACAATTCAGAACATGAACAAGGAATCGAAGATCAGGAATAGTTGACATCTGAGGCGAGAACCGCTCGCTCAACGTCTGGCAAGGGATTATTGACGATAATTGACGAGACTGCTGCATAATACTGCTCCCAGCACCCGCTTAAATGCCGGGCCGCTGATGAGCCGTAAATGCAGCACAGCTGTTAGGCTTTGACAGCAGGAAGCCCCTCCGAGCGCTGTCACAATAAGAGCTCGGGGAGCCAGAAGGTAACCACTGCTGTCAAACCTGGCGGAGATGACGCATGGCCCAAGCGCGGACGAAGTCGGCGCTCGGAACATGACACTACCCTATCATCCTAACAGACCATTACGCTCCCAAAATGCTGGATTACTTGTAATACCTAGAATCTCCAAAAGTACAATGGGAGGCAGAGCCTTCAGCTATCAAGCTCCTTTCCTGTGGAATCAGTTACCAATCTGGATTCTTAAAAACCTTCCTTTTCGATATAGCCTACGATTAGGGGAGGGATCATGTGTCTCTAAACCCTCCCTTAGTTCTGCTGCTAATAGATTTAGACAGCCGGGGGACCTCCAATAATGCACTTGGCTTCACTTCTTTAATGATTGCTCTCTATATGTCTGTTCTTTTCATGTTCTCTATCCATTCACCCCCCAGCCAGTCACAGCAGATGACTGCCCCTACCTGAGCCTGGTTCTGCTAGAGGTTTCTTCTTTTTAAAAGGGAGTTTTTCCTCTCCACCATCAACAAGAGCTTGCTCACAGGGGATCGCCTGATTGCTTGGGTCTTTCTACAATTGTTGGAGTTTCCCCTACATTTGAAAGTGCCATTAGATGACTGTTGTTGTTAAATGGTGCTATAAAAATAAAGTTGAATTGAATTGAAATGATCTGCATAAATGCATTTGGTTCTCAATATAAACCTACCACTTCGAACTTCTTTAGTCTGGAATTCTGATCTTTCTACAGTGCAAAACCTACATACATATGACCCTAAAAATGTTTCAATAAATCCAGCAATAGTTTGTGTACCAAGGTTTTTCAGCAACCGCACACCGAATGGTGCCCATTACCGATCTACCCAACATTGTGACAAACATTCCATTCTGTTCTAAAATCACAAGATTATTAATTAGAGGTTCCAACACTTTTTCGTACCCAACACACTTCAGATCATTACTTTTGATTAAAGCAGCCAAAGAGAAGACAAAGCAGAGTTCAAGCTTGGAGGTAAATTACCTAGAACCCAGTTCAAACTACAAATTTCGCCGGACCAGGTCGATGGTGCGGACGATCCCAGGGTGACAAGCGAAGTGGCTGGTGTGGCCCCACCAGATGACATCACTGTGGAGGGCAGCAGGCACAAACAGGTGGTTTTTTGGGCACCCTGCTGGTTTGGGCTCCAGGGACTGGGCCTGTCGGACCCTCTGCTCAATATCCCAGGTAAGGGCTCCGACAACACAAGAAGGTGGAAGAATAGGCTGGGAGAGGGATGGTGGGGGGCTGCATGGTCTGGGCTAAATTGGCTGGAGAGAGCTTCAGCTTTGATGTTATGAGAGCCAGGCCGGTATGTGATGGTAAAATTAAACCTAAGGAAAAACAAGGCCTGCCTAGCATTTAGTCGGTGGGCCAGCCAGAGGTACTCCAAATTTTTATGGGCAGTCCATACGACTATGGGATGGGCCGCTCCCTCCAGCCAATGTCTCCACTCACCCAATGCCAACTTAATGGCAAGAAGCTCTCTATCCCCTACGTCGTAATTCCTCTCGGCTTGGGTGAGCCACCGAAAGAAAAACGCACATGGGTGGAGGTTCTGGTTGGAGGTTGAGCGCTGTGAAAGGATAGCACCAACCCCCGAGTTAGAAGCATCCACCTCTAGGGTGAACTGGAGCTAGGGGTTGACCTGCACCAAGATAGGAGTTTGGGAGAACAGGCTTTTTAATTTGGAAAAAGCCTGGTCTGCTGCCTCGGACCAGTGGAATGGTTCCTTAATGGAGGTCAGCTGTGTAAGAGGCTGTGCTACCCCACTATAGTTCCTGATGAACCTGCGATAAAAGTTTGCAAACCCCAAGAAGCGCTGAAGCTCCTTGCGGGAGTGGGGTGAAGGCCAATCTAGCACAGCCTTTTCCTTGGCAGGGTCAGCTCTCAGCTCCCCCTCCACCACAACAAACCCTAGGAAGGAGGTGGAGCGGGTGGAGAACTCACACTTTTCAGCTTTTACATAAAGATGGTTCTCTAAGAGCCACTGTAACACATCTCTAACATGGACCTTATGTTCCTCTGGCATGCAAGAAAAAATGATAATATCTTCTAGATAGACGAAAACAAATTGGTTCACCATATCTCGGAGTATGTTGTTAATGAGGCGCTGGAAAATGGCAGGGGCATTAGTGAGCCCAAAAGGCATAACTAAATACGGAAACTGCCTCAACTGAGTCTTAAAGGCCATCTTCCACTCGTCCACCTCGCGAATACAGATCAAGTGATATGCACTACTCAAATCGAGTTTGGAAAAACCCACAAGCCCGGAAAGAGCTCAAACGCGGAGTTTATCAGGGGCCGAGGATATTTGTCTTTAACAGTAATCACATTCGTCTCACGATAATCAATGCACAGATGCAGAGATCCGTCCTTCTTTCCAACAAAAAAGAAACCTGCCTCAAGGGGAGCCAAGGAGGGCCGAATAAGGTTGGCATTCAGAGAGTCTATAATATATCTCTCCATTGCCTCCCTCTCCTGACCAGAAATACTATAGAGCAAGCTGGACGGCAGCCGCACACCCGGGATTAGATCAACTGCACAGTCATAAGAGCGGTGTGGTGGAAGAGACAGCACATTTAACTTGCTAAAGACCTCCCCAAGGTCATGATAGTCCTCGGGTACGAGGGGGAGATCCGGCGGCTCAACCGGAGGGGAGGAAATGGGCAGAGATGGTGAATACTCGGCCAAACTTAAACAAGATGCCAAACAGCTCCATGAGGAGATGGAGATTTGAGCCCAGTTAATTATAGGATTATGCCTCCGGAGCCAGGGATAATCGAGAACCACCGCAGAGGATAAATTTGGAAAAATGAGGAATGATAATTCCTCCCGGTGGTTCCCAGAAAGAAGGACTGATATCTATGCCTTATGTTCTGAGACTGATGCGATTACTTGGCCCGATAGGGTGGAAACATTAAGGGGAGTGGGTAATTTGGAGGTGGGAATACCCATCTCCCGAACAAGTTGGGAGGAGATGAAATTCTGATCTGCCCCTGAATCCAATAATGCCTTAATCCTCCTCTCGACCCTTGGCAATTGAATAAGGGCCAAA
The DNA here is from genome assembly GCA_020510985.1 of Pholidichthys leucotaenia. Classification (NCBI taxonomy): domain Eukaryota; kingdom Metazoa; phylum Chordata; class Actinopteri; order Cichliformes; family Pholidichthyidae; genus Pholidichthys; species Pholidichthys leucotaenia. Next base: position 87,807,001 of record CM035836.1, read on the forward strand.
ATAGAGAAATTACTTGGTGGACAAAGATGAGTCTCGCCATCAGAACCCCACCCCCACCCCCCCGGCTACTGATGGGCCACGTCTTTTGGCTTCTGGGGACAGTCGTCCAATCTGTGTTTCAATGAGCCACAGTACATACATGCGCCGGCCTTCCTCCACCACTGGTACTCTTCCAGAGTCAGCCGAGACCGGCTGAGCACCATCGGTTCGGAGGAGAGGTCTGTGCCCCAGTGTCATTAGCTGAAAGGAGCACACATGCGAAGGGCGGGAGAAGGAAGGATTTGCGCTCCCTGGCGCGCTCGCTGTACTGATTGTCCAAACAGACTGCCTGATCAATAAGACCGTCCAGAGATGAGGGAACAGCACAAACCGCCAGGTCGTCACGGAGGTGGGAGTTTAAGCAATGGAGGAAGGCGCTGTATAACGCAAAGTCATTTCAATCAGAGTCTGCTGCTTCGACCTGAAACTCCACCAAGTAGTCGGCCACAGACCGGGTCCCCAGGTGGAGAGACAACAGGCTGCTCATAACGTTTCCCTCACTGTCGGTACGATCAAAAGTGCGGATGAAATCAACCACAAATTCATCAAAAGTTTAATCTGAACCCTCCCAGACTATCAAGAACAGACCGAGCCCAACTAAGAGCCTGGTCCCTAAGCAGGAGGGTCAGGGAATGGATTTTAGATGTCTCGTCCAGGTACTCCCGCCCCACCTGGCCCAGATATAGCTACACCTGACAAAGAAAATCCTTGCATTTCCCCACCTCCCCCGTGTACAGGGCAGGTGGGCGAACGGAGGCAGTACGGCGAACAACAGAAGATGCAGGTATGGCAGGTTGATCAGAGGAACCGGGGAGAGACATTAGCCAACTGATCTGTGACCGTGCTCAGCTGCTGCGTCATGGTTTGCAGCTGTTGTGTGAGCACAGCCACCTGGCTCAGTGGCATCTAATCATTCGACAGCAGAGTGTTCCGCTGATGTTGCATTTGCTGAACCGGTGATATGGCTGGCTCTTTCTATCATGTTTACTAAATAGTCAGCCCACGAGCAGAACGCAACACCAGAAAACACACTCATGACACTGAGAAGCACACTTAAACAGTTTTTATTGAATCTCAAAAAGTGGAGCACGGCTACAGAAAACGTCACTCACCAGAGGAAAATGCGGCCTGTGGAAAGAGACAGAGCTGTTAGTGGGAGAAGGGAGACTGGGAAGTGTAAAACACAAATTGGCCACTTATGTGAGCCGAGCAGTGAGCCCGACAGAAAATACCCAGGGAGAATAGACGAACCAGCAGGATGACGCTGGTGGGAGATGAATGGGAATGACCGGGCAGTCTGACCGGGTGGCGAAGCACAGCAGCAGCAGGAGTGAGGATGATGAGGTAGGTGACTGCACAACAATCCCCGTAGACACACTGCTACAGATGGCAGCAACCTGGAAGGTGAAAAGAAAAGAGAAGATTTTACCTTTATGAAAACTTCTCAAAACAAACTACACTTACTCGTTGAACATGAGGCAGTTACCCCAATGAGCCAGCGCTGAGGCTTCCACTAGATGGTCCTTACAAGCGCTGGCGAGGAGGAGACAGCAGGTGCAGCTAATCACGCAGGTGCAGTAATCACCTGTGTAGCCGGGGAAACAGGACGGAGGGTCGTGCACTCACCAGGATGTGACAAGTGGGAGAAAACACAGGTCAACCAAAAATGATAATGTATCAGGCTTAGACGTTCTTTTCGTTGTAGCAAACCTAATGAATTTAGCAGGTACTAGAAAGAGAGATCATATCTCTTCGGTTCTGGCCTCCCTTCATTGGCTTCCCACAGAGTTTAGAATTAAGTTTAAAATCCTTCTTCTCACTTTCAAAGCTCTAAACAATCAGGCCGCTTTTTATTTAAAAGATCTGATACTACCCTATTATCCTAAAAGAGCATTACGCTCCCAAAATGCCGGATTGCTTGTAATACCTGTAATCTCCAAAAGTACAATGGGAGGCAGATCCTTCAGTTATCAAACTCCTCTCCTGTGGAACCAGCTGCCAATCTGGATTCGGGAGTCAGACTTGATCTCTGTTTTTAAGAATAGCGTTAAAACCTTCCTTTTTGATATACCCTACAATTAGGGAGGAATCATGAGTCTCTGAACCCTCCCTTAGTTATGCTGCTAATAGGTTTAGACAGCCGGGGACCTCCAATAATGCACTGGGCCTCACTCCTTTCTTCACTCTCAATGAAATTTATATATATATATATTTTTGCTGGTCATTAACATCTGTTTGTTCTCACCTATAGATTGAGTCACCATCGTGCTTTTTTGTGCTCTACATGTCTGTTCTTTTCAACCTCTCTATCCCCTCACCACCCAGCCAGTTGCAGCAGATAACTGCCCATCCCTTAGCCTGTTTCTGCTAGAGGCTTCGTCCTGTTAAAAGAGAGTTTTTCCTTTCCACCATCACCAAGTGTTGCTCACAGGGGACTGCCTGATTGCTGGGGTCTTTTTGCAATTGTGGGGGTTTCCCCTACAGTTGAAAGTGCTATGAGATGACTGTTGTTGTGAAATGGTGCTATATATATAAAGTTGAATTGAAGTGATCCAGCAATGGGTTCTCTACAAGTTGGCTCTTAAATATGCTGGATCCTCAGGACGCAGCAGGTGTGTAATCGCGCAGGTGTCTCTGATCCTCCAGAGGCGAGAAGACAGGAACAGGAGAGGAGAGGGAGCACGCTCGCCTGATCATCACAATAAGTATATGACTAAGAAAAAACAGAGACAAACCAACAAAGGGTGAGGACATGGCTGAACTCAGGTCCTGAGAATAACATAAAGATCAAATATGAACATAAAGTGAGGACATGAGCAGAGCCATGGCCAAACCAGTACCAGCTTTTTCATCATCATCATAGCAGTCTGTCGGGGGCAACAATGACTGTTTCATTTAGGTCTGATCAGATTCCTCCACACAGCTCTGTAATTCACCTTCCGCTGCCATGAACTCCTGACCTTGTTAACCCGGGCAACGTCGGAGCTGGTATGAGTTGCTCTCTGACTGACCGTTTCATGAAACTGCTTGCAAAGCATTTGAGTACCGCTAGCTTTTGCTGGACTAGCGACACACTCTTGGCAGATAGAGGTATTATCAGTGACAAGGACAGGCCAAGACAAACTGACTCCAGTATCTGTTGCAGTGACTGACCAGATGATAATAAGGTTTGTTTATTTCTGCTCTTTGTGTAGTGTATGTCACGATGCACCGACTGGCAAAAAAGTCCACCACAGACCTTGCGACAGATGTGCTTATCTGCCAGGATGTCCAGTCTCACCGTGTAACTGGGAGCGGTCCACCACAGACCTGGTTTTAACCATGTGGTGTTTTTCACCCTCCGAGATGCACAAGACAGTCGACCCCCTTATCAAACTTCTGTGTGGCACAAAAATAGTCATAAAAATCCAGGACTCACCTGTATGACTGAAACATCATCATCATCATAGCAGTCTGTTGGGGGCGACAATGACTTTCATTTAGGTCTGATCAGATTCGTCCACGCAGCTCTGTAATTCACCTTGCGCTGCCAGGAATGGAATAATGCAACCGTCCTCTGCTGTCTGAAGTACCTCCAGTCAGAGGACACGAGCATCTTTAAATGCAGCGCAGTCTCCAGCTACAGGGCCAGGGTGGAGGATCTCCTGGCATTTCTCGGTTTTGTGGTGGAGTGTGGAACCTCTTTGCTTAAGTAATATGGCTGCAAGCGAATGTAAAATGACCATCAAAGGCTCTGAATGGGTGTGCTTTAAAGTGCTGTCTCCTATTGTGTATCTTCTCTTGGTTTTTTAAAGTCTAAATATCATAAATTTACTTGTTCAGCTCTTCCAGAGACAGATTCTAAGAAACAAACTGAGTTATAACAAACTGAGTTTTGAGTTATATTTTTGTCATGATGCTACGTTGAGCTCTGGTAGTACTATTAACTTGGCTAGGTGGTCGATCTGCACAGTGAATCACAATGAAAAGAACCTACTTAACATTGCTGCACAACTGAAATGTGCAGCAACACTTTACAGACACATTTGCACTGTCCAGTTAAAACAAAACAAACAAAAAAAAAAAGCAGGGAAAATAAGTACTGAACACATCAACAATTTTCTCATGAAACATATTTCTCATGCAGCCATTGACCTGAAATTGTCAACAGATATCAGCAACAACTCAAGTAATTCATACATACAAAGAAATCAAGGCAACTGTGTTCACAAAACAAGTTATATTTAATAAAGTATAATGACACAGGGATTAAGTATTGAACATGCTTGTATTGAACATGCTTAGTGAAATCCATTTAATATTTAGTAGAAAAGCCTTTGTTTCTTCCAGATGCCTCCTGTTAGAAACTTAGTGCAGTCATTGCTCAGGAGTGATTTGAGCCCATTCTCCCATTCAAAGTGTCTTCAAATCTTGAAGGTTCCGTGGGTGAACTCTATGAACTCTGATCTTCAGTTTGTTCCATAGATTTTCAATTGGATTCAGGTCAGGTGACTGACTGGGCCATTCCAGCAGCTTTATTTTCCTTCTCTGGAGCCATGTGAGAATTTCCTTTGCTGTGTGTTTGGGATCATTTCTTGCTGAAATGTCCACCCTCATTTCATCTTCAGCATTGTAGCATCATCGTCTCCTCAAACCAAGACAGAAGATCACTTCTCTTCATTTTATAGGAATTTCACTTTATTCATTACACAGGAATATCACTTTTCTGCCTTTTCAGGAATATCACTGGCTTTTATGTCGACTCATGCCAGGCCTCTTCCAGGCCTGACCAAAGATGCTTGCTTTCCCAGGACCCCAATGTAAACAGTTGCCTCTTGCAGAGAGTGTAAGGATCAGAATTTGCTTTTAAAGGCTCAAAGGAACATAAAACTCAGGAGACCAGACCTCTCAACGTGAACACTGCATTTGACAACGTACCTTTTCACAGGAAACCAATGTTCTTAAGAGTCATAAACCACTTAATCTGACGGGTTTATAGCCGATGCTGTCCAGACCTTCACCCAGATACTAAAGGAAATCATCTACAGCTCAACAGTACCTCCTAGCGGATACCTACGGAATGTGTTTTCAGTATGTAGGATGACTTTTAATTTGTTCTAAACATTAAGTTTCTTTCAGCTTATCCTCTGGATCCTAAGGACACTGAAAATCATCCCTTTTATCACCAACCATGGTTTGCTGCATGTTTTGCTGCATTTTCATCTAAATGTGAATGCATGTATTATAATTATGTATAAGAAATGTTATATTCATGAGTGTTATTGGAGTAATGGTATAAATGCATGATCACCAAATATTAGCCAAGTCATTTAATTTAGTTAGATTTTATATTGAGCATTTATTTCATAAGAACTGACTGAGTTTTGATTTTCCCTCTGAAATTTCATGGGATGGTGTCTTCATTTGATTGGCTGCTCTCAAACAAAGAAGTGTTCTCACATTGGATAGCAGCCATTTCAAACTGCTTCTGAAAAAGCCGATTGGTCAGTCTTGCGACCGACATCATCAGTTTTACGACCCCGCGAGGTAACTTTAAAAGAGAGAAGTTAGATTTGAGTTTAGTTGGAAAAGAGTAGAAAAAAGTAAAAGAACAGGCAGGAAGAGTAGAAAAAGTAAGAGTAAGCAAGAGAACAGTAAGAGAACAGTAAGAATTAGAAACACAGAAAGAAGAAAGAAAGAGATTTTGAGAAGGATTAGGAACTAAATTAAGATTAAAGAAGCAGAATAGTAATCTAGATCTCAGAAGAAGATTTTATTCCACCGTTTCAAGGCCCTGTGAAGTTTTATTTTATTCTCTGTGTGTTTGTCAAGTCTTTCCTTATATTCTGGTCACTGAGGAGAAACCATTTTTCTTTAGAGCTCGTCCCTTTTAGAGAATCAAATTCTCAAACTTTTTCCTTCACCTCAGAAGCCATTCTTATCCTAGTAAATGTTTTTCTAATATATTTTTTTTCATGACTTTTCACGCCATTAAAGTGGACCTTTAATTTGCCTAGTTTAAAGTGAACAGAGACTGAGAAGATTTTCCTTCAGGTTTTTTTTTGGTCTATCCCGCTACAAGAGACCTCAAATTTGGAGTCTTTTCCAAGGATTTTTCACGCCGCCCTGAGACACATCATCCACGGCTGCAAGTGTCTCCTTGAAGGGCCCCCCAGCAGAGTTATCACCTCCACGGCTGTGAGGACAGCAGCCGCTTCCTCCGACGTCCTAACTTCAAAACCCAGCGGTACCGACCCGCGGAAACGGGGACCTACAGCTGTCGTGTGAGTGAAGCTCTTATTTCTCCTATCTGCTGGGTTAAAACGTGATCTCCTAACAATTAAATTACAGTTGAATATGGCCCGTATTTCAGGGCTCAATTAGTCTCTCAGCCACAGGATAGAGCTATCAACTGAAGGAAAACTCTTAGTCATTTTTAAGTAACTGCCCTTAAATTTTTGTAGATTAATTCAGAATTCATTTTTTTTTAGATAATTAGCTTATGAATTTTCCCCATAAAATTGCATTGTTTTGTTAAAACATTCCGGCCTCATTTACCGTTGAAACATAAGTCTGTTCCTCCTTGGTTATACAGAGGTGTAACGCTGGAGTTTATGTTCAGGAACCCAATATCAGTTGATGTGGTATATTACGCTGTTATCATCTGAATCTGTTTATTCATCATTTGAACGCTATGCCATGTAAACTGAATGAGTTTAATAAAGGGTGAATTAAAGAAGTTGAAGCGTTGAAACTTTGAGACTGATTCATTAAGTAATTTAAGGTACAAAATTAATTAAAATTAAAGTTAATATTATTGTCCGTTAGGACTGGTGCCCCTTTTACGAGTGCTTTTATTTAATTTAGCGGGTGTAGAAGTGATGGTTTAACTCCGCCCCCTTTCACACCCACTATTAAATAAAATAAATAATTCCTGTACCTTATGACAAATATTTTTATAGGCAATTCACGCTACAGCATCTTGGCAGATGGCAACAGATTTTTGTCAAGGATGTCTCTGTATATTTGTCCATTCATCTTTCCTTCAAATATATGAAGTCTTCCTGAACGATGTGCTGAAAACCACCCCCACATCATGATGGGATGTGCAGTGACATTTCTCCTCTAAAACATGCTGTGTGTTATGGCATCCAAAAAGTTCAATTTTGGTCTCATCTGACCAGACTATATTTTTCCAGTATTTTACTGGCTTGCCCAAATGTGCAGCAAATGTTTAACAACCTTCAACATGTTTTTGTTTTAAGCAATAGAGTTTTGCGTGGTGAGCAGGCATAGAGCCCATGTCGATTGAGTGCATTACTTATTGTTTTCGTTGAAACAGCACTATCTGCTAATGCCAGGTCTTTCTAGAGCTCTCCACGAGTGGTCTTTGGCTCATTGATAACTCTTCTGATAATTCTTTTGACTCCTTTGCCAGAAATCTTGTGAGGAGCTCCTGTTTTTTGTTGGTTTATGGTAAAATGATGTTCTTTCAATTTCCGAATGATGGCTTCAACAGTGCTCACTGGATCATTCAGAAATGAGCCTGTAACCAAAGTCATCATTATGTTTTGAAGCAATAATGTCGCAAAGGTCTAGAGAGAGCTCTTTGCTTCTCCCCATCATGAGTTCTTTGTGGTGTGACAATCTGATATTCACAAACCTTTTAGAAGGCTACCAGTCAGGAATGAACCAGCTGATATTAATTTGCACTGATGGGGGATGGGATAGCTTCCAACATTCTGTTGGATTTCAGCTGGTTTCTTGGCTTTCAATGCCTTTTTGCATCTCTTTTTCTTCATGTCTTCATGGGAGTTGTTATTGCTATCTTGTGAAAATCTCTGGTCAATGGCTCCATCAGAAATATATTTAATGAGAAAAATGTTGACGTGTTCAATACTTATTTTCCTAACTGTACACATTGTCATGAAGAATGGGTCCAAAATAATCAAGGACTCTGATAATGTGTTATATATTTGAATATTATTAATGACTGCTTATTCACAAAAGCCAAATTAATTAAATGCTTTACTCCTTACCCTCAACCCCTCCTCCCAAGAAACGTTATTGTTAAACTTATTAATTGCACTGACGTCAACACAATCACTGAATTTTCAAAATAGAACCAGAATAAAGGTGCGGCTTACCAGGATCCAAACATTTTATGAGTTTGCTTTGCATGTGTTTGTGGTTTTTCTTTGGAAACGTCAGAGACAGTATATCAGACCTGCTCTTTGACCTGTGCAGAATCCTTACACTGGAACGATTGAGCTACATGCTGAAACTGAAAATAACTGAAGACATTCTTCCACAGGTCTGTCACAAACTCTTTGACCGTCTTTTATCCTCTTTTTAAAAACAAACTCTTTGTAACTATTCTGTCCCAAACAGTCATTTCAAACATCACCACGAAGCTGCTGATCATATCTGGACTTCTGTGTGCACTGCTGGCTGTGATCACTGCTGCTGGTGAGTATTTTACTGTTGTGTTGTATACTGTATATTGTTGATCATAGACTGTACAAGGTTTTTTTGAAGTTTAACTTTCATACATTTACTTGTTCAGCTCTTACAGAGACAGATACCATGAATGAAACTGAAGCAGCACATCAGAAAGGCAAGTGGACAATTTCCCTCTGATTACCTTAATTCAATTATCAGGTGATACCAAGAATCAAAACACCTGAATGAGTTGCATATAAGAAAGTACAAAACACATTTTTCTGTTCAATTAAACAGTAATTAAACTAGCCTGGAAGAACAGTTTAATATCAGTGTGCTACATCATTTAATTTGTATGTTTGTTTCTTTGTTCTGAAGGTCATGCTGTTCTCAAGAGGTCCAAATCTTGTCCTTGTGGATAGAATGAGTACGATGGCCGATGCTTGCTGTATGTTTCCACAAAATTGAATTGGCATGATGCCCAGGTAACATCCAGTATGATTTGGACCAAACATTTCATTACAATATTGACACAGGTATCTTATATATTTTCTAATTTTGCTTTTGGGCAATACTAGAAAAACTGTGAGACCAGCCATCCATTTTCTACCACTTCTCTGGAGGTCTGGGTCATGGAGGCAGCAGTTCAAGCAGAGGAGCCCAGACTTCCCTCTCCCCAGCCACCTGCTCCAGCTCTTCAGAGAGGATACCAAGGTATTCCCAGACCAGCTGGGAGACATAGTCTCTCCAGCGAGTCCTGGGTCTGCCCCGGGGTCTTCTTCCAGAGGGACATGCCCGAAACACCTCAAGTGGGAGGCGTCAAGAAGGCATCCTGATCAGATGCCCAAACCACCTCAACTGTCTCCTTTCAGCACCAGTTGCAGTGGTTCTTCTCTGAGCATCTCCTGGATGACTGAGCTCCTAACTGTATCTCTGAGGGTGAGTCCAGCAATCCTACGAAGAAAGCTCATTTCAGCCACTTGTATCCGCAATCTTGTTGTTTTGGTGATTACCCAAAGCTCATGACCATTGGTGAGGGTAGGAGCGTAGACTGACTGGTAAATCGACAGCTTTGTCTTAGAGCTTACCTCCTTCTTCACCACAACAGACCAGTACAACATCAGCATCACTGCAGATGCTACTCCAATCCGTCTGTCAATCTCTCGCTCCATTCTCCCTTCACTCGTGAATAAGACCCCAAGATACTTAAACTCCTCTACTTGGGGCAGGAGCCTTTCCCCAACCCAGAGAGGGCAATCCACCTTTTTCAAGCTGAGGACCATGAACTCAGACTTGGAGGTACTGATTCTCATCCCAGCCGCTTCACACTCAGCGGAAAACTGTCCCAGTAAGACCTGTAGGTAATTGCTGGATGAAGCCATCAGGACAACATCATCTGCAAACAACAGAGATGAGATCCTGTGGTAACCAAGCATGTCACCCTCCATTCCCTGGCTGCGCCGAGAAATCCTGTCCATAAAAATTGTGAACAGAATCAGTGTCAAAGGGTAGCCCTGGCGGAGTCCAACTGTCACTGGGAATGAGTCTGACCGAGTGTTGGTAATACGAACAAAACTCTCACAACGGTTGTACAGAGACCGAATAGCTCATAACAACAAGACCAATACCCTATACTCTCGAAGAATCCCTCACAAAAAATCATGAGGGATGTGGCTGAATGCCTTCTCCAAGTCCACAAAACACATGTAAACTGGTTGGGCAAACTCCCATGAACCCTCAAGGATTCTCAAGAGGGTAAAGAGCTGGTCTGATGTGCCACGGCCAGGACGAAAACCACATTGCTCCTCTTGAATCATAGGTTCAACCAACGGATGGACTGTCCTCTCCAGTACCTTGGCATAAACCTTCCCACGGAGGCTGAGGAGTGTGATCCCTCCAAAGTTTTGAGAGGAACCACCACCCCGGTTTGCCATGCCAAAGGCACTGTCCCTGACCTCCACGCAATGTTGCAGAGGCGTGTCAACCATGACAACCCTACAACATCCAGAGCCTTGAGGTACTCAGGCCAAATCTTGTCCACCCCCGGGGCCAGGCCACAAAGGACATTTTTAACCACCTTGGCGACCTCAGCCCCTGTGATAGGCGAGTTGTCCCCCTCGTCCACAAGCCCTGCTTCCTCTGTGGAAGACGTATCAGTGGGATTGAGGAGATCCTCGAAGTATTTCTTCCACCGCCCGACGATAATCCCAGTTGAAGTCAACAGCGCCCCATCAGCACCAGACAAAGTGTGGACAGGGAGCCGCTTCCCCCTCTTGAGCCACCACACATTTTGCTAGAATCTCTTCGACGCCAACCGAAAGTGTTGTTCCCAAGCTTCCTAAACTGGCTTTTGAGACGTGGAAAAATTGTGAGACCATGAATGCAAATCTTGCATGTGTGCAATGCAACGATGAATGCAGTCAGTTGCAGAAGGTGATATGTGATGCCACCGGCTACGATAAATCATGCTGGATAGGAAGATCTGATGAAACAAAGGTACACAAAGATTTTTTTAAATTAAAAAAAGTTTTCATTTATTTTCTTTCATAAAGCACTTCCATTTAAATTAACGAGTCTTTGATCGTTTGTAAAAAAAAAAAAAAAAAAAATTGTTTCAGGAGGGGGCTTGGGCTTTGATTGATGGAACAAGTATCACATATGATGAGGACTGGTGTAAAAATCAACCAAATGATTTCAAGAGTGGTTAGGATTGTCTTCAAATGAACTATATGCAATCGGGTAAATCAGTATGTAGGTGGTACTGTACATATGTGATGTTGCACTGAATGATTACATCTTTTTAACTGTGCTGATGTACTCTTGCAGGAAGAATTTGCTGGAATGATATACTGTATTCTGTACATTGCTCCTTTCATCGGTCTGCGCCAAGGATATTTGAGAGTTCCTGTTGTGACATGATGTCGTGAAACACGGTCAACACAACATATCTTATATATCACCAAAGAAATCAGTTACACATTCTACATTTCAATTTCTTTTCTATCACTGTAATGTTGCTTAAGGAATGAGGTGACAAGTAACAAACAGAGGCTGGACTATCTCCTTTCAGTAGGAACAGATAGAATGTGATTTGAAAAGCTATTATCATAACCTTCTTTAGCAAAGCAAACTGGCCTTTCTCATCTTATTCATCAACAAAAATTCAAGTATCCAACATGCTGCTTTTTTCAGTCTTTGTTAATTGTTCCACTCTTGTCTGTTCTATGAAATGTAAAACCTGGATGAAGCACAAATGCTGATCTTCTTGCTGTTCAGTTTCTTATTCCAAAATATTAAAAAAAAAAAAAAACAGAATGACAGAAGATAGATAATTTTCTTCTAAGCTAACTCATTATCAAGACTTTAGGGTGTGGTTGTAGACGCTCAATGGGAAATCCGGCTCTCAGTGAAATGGGTGGAGATAAAGCTTGATGGGTTGGCATTTTGAATAAAAATACTTCTGACATGTCTAAGATTATTATTTATATAATATTTACAAAATTAAACAAGTCAAAGAATAGTGTAGTGAGTGGTGTTTCCATCATTTTTGCCAGGCGCTCTTTGATTGAAACTTTCAGAGCATGAATAGACAGGGAAACTCAAAACTTTCTGCAAAGGTGCTAAGGACTCAATCCCCCAATTAAGTTTCACCAATTTGCACGAAAATCACAGGGTGGATAAAACACCACAAGGCAAACAAAAAAATGACTTGCAGTAATAACCATAATCAAACAGGAAGCACATTATTTTGAATAGCATTTTGTTAATTTTGGCAAATTTTGTGCAAAGCCTACGCTCCACCGCCATCACAAAGGTTTGATCTGTACCAAATTTCATACGTGTGATATGAGTAACGCCCCATACAGATCTGCACTACTATAGACTGTAGTGGGCGTGGCCAGGGGGCTCAAGAGAGTTCCCTAAAAAATTTGAAAACAACCTCACAATCAGGCATTTTTTTCATCAACATGTATGAAACTTAGTGGGCAGCTGCAACACGCCAAGAAATACAATAAAAGCCTCTTCCACAGATGGTCACTGAAAAAAAAAAACAAAAACATTGTCTGTCTGTCCCCATTTTTGTAAAGTTACTGACAAAGGAGGCCTGTCGTTTCTATAGCAGGATCAAAAATATCTGTCATGGCTGTAATCAATAATCAGCCCACGTGTGCGATGCAGCAACAAAAAGGGACAATCACACAATAATACATGTTTTGAGAGTTTTTATTAAATAGCAGATCCTCGCACAGCTACAGAACCAGTCACTTGCCAGAGAAAGGAGCCTATGGAGAGAAGACGAGAGCTGAGGGAGGAGGAATGGAGCAAGGGAAAACCTTTTTTAACCTTTTTGAGGTTATGCCACAGCATTTCAATTAGAATCAGGTCAGGACTTTGACTAGGCTACTCCAAAGTTACTGCGTAATTTCGCAGCAAACAAATAAATTGGCAACGAGCCCAAAACGCAGTGTAAGAAACGTGTTTATTAACAATGGGAAAATGTACGGAATGTCCAAATAACAGTTACTGTGAATAAGAGTAGACAACCCGCTACAACCCTCGTAGGCTTAAAGGGAATGCCTCATGCACTCCAGACAGTCAGGAGTGGAAGGGAAAGGCACAAAGGAAGACTTACGAATATGTTGGAGCGGAAAGGCTCTATAACACAACATACCAAGTCCAGAGGAAGGAAGCCAGTAATCGGGGGAGTCAGGGTTTTCCATGCTGACATATGCTGCCACACTGGCTGAGCCCACTGCCTCCCAATAAGTACTTAATATACTGATGAAGGCAAGTGGAAGCAGCCATGTGGCAAGCAGGTGTGTGATAATTGGATAAGTGTGTGTGGAGGGGCGGGGGGTGAAACAATACACGCCGGTGAATGTCTGGTGAGGAGGAGGCGTGACTGTAGGACTGGCAGAGAGCAAAGCACAATCTGTCAGCTGGAATTAATAAGCAATAATCAGAACCCTACAGCCACAGGTCATGGACAAGGTAGAGCAACCCCGAACATGACAGAGCCCCCCTCCCAAGGGGTGGTTACCAGACACCCACCGTACCATCAAAACGGAAAATACAACCTGGCCACCTCTCACTCAAAAGGCCAATACAACAACCCAGGGAGGGAGGTGGGGGAAAACAGGTTAGGAGGGATAAATTAAGAATAGATAAACACCACAATACAACACCACAAACAGCACTTTACCCAACCCCAAAACTAAACTAACCCACCCCACTCCCAAGAGTCCCACAGTTCAGGGGGCTGGCCAGAGTCCAAGGCCCAGCGGGTGGCCATAAGTTCAGGGTGCCGGCCAAAGTCCCAGGGCCAGCAGGTGGCCTGCAGAACGGTATTAGGCGGCATGCCAGAGAAA